>ML796358.1:178012-191842 GCA_009831015.1 Picea engelmannii
TTGTAATTATGCAGATTTTTGGTCTAGCTCCAAATTCGTGGGTTAAATTTGAATTTCCTCTTCAACCATTGAAGATTTGTTATGGATTTGAAATCATCATTCAAATTTCTTAGATATAGAAGAATCTTGGAGCTCTTGATAAGATTTGTTAGCAAAGATCTTGGAGATACTATGAGTTAATTTCTAGTTGAGGATTTTTAGCAAATGGTTGTAATTACATAAGAAATATGTGGATCTGAATTTATTGTTTGTTATTATAGTTTCTAGGAAAATTCATGTTTGAAAGAGAGTGCATTCTCCATTCTATGGGATGACACTTAGAGTATATGTCCAACTTATGATGGAATAGAATAAAGCTTCTTGAGATTTCCTTCTATGCTATGAAGTTTGTTGTGTTATAGTTTTAATTAAATTAAATTTTATAATGTTGTAGTTTAATTTTCTACCATAAATTCCTAGGAGATGAAACTCACTCCATAGGACATGATGGTCTTTATATGCCTTTATTTTTTATGCAGTTCAATTTCATAGTTAGTTTTAACATTGATGCAAGTGTGGTGTGTTTCTTTTCTTGCAACATCATTTAGTTTTGTTTATCATAACTTGCTAATAATGGAATGATAATTTATGGAAAGAGGAAACTCTGAAATCATGCAAAGAGATAATTTGGTGACAATAGGGTCCCAATAGCATGATCGGTGCCCAAGTACATGGTCACTGCCAAGAATTGTTGAGTTAGTTGGATTTTATGCAAGTGTGTTTAAAATATGTAGAGAAACATTCGCTAATGGACTGTAACTGAAAATGATTGCTACATAGTATTGTTGCACGGATGTTCTAATCTTGGAATTGAACGATGATTGTAACCCATTATTTGACATTCTCAATCTCAATAAGTAACGATCTAAGGGATGAATGCAATTTTTGTATTGCTTTGAGAGTGTGTTCAATACTTTCATTTTTTTAAACTCAGTTTTGTTTTTTATTGCAATGAGATAACTTAGAGTGTTCAAAGTAGATAAATACTACAAATGATTTGATTATGCACATATTGTGTTAGCATTTCACAAGTTTATGAACTCCTGATTCACAATAAAATATAACAAGATTTAGACATATAAATTAGCTGACAATTTTAACACCATTGTCCGAGAAATGCTAAAAGAATTGGAAAATTTGTAGTATATCATTTTAGCAAATAAATGTCATTTTTTGAATTGAAATTGAAAAGATTGTCGAATATTTTCTTTGAACCAATTTTAAACAATGCATTTTTCTGCATATAATTTCTTGCATATTTCTTTTACATAAGTCTGGAAAGCACTTTGAATACAAAGGAATAAAGATGGTAAGATGAGAGGTAAAAACCTACGCATTCACAATAGTGAGTCTCTATTCCTGAATTCAAATCATGATAACTTAAGTATGCATTAATACCTTTAGGGATAATAAGACAATTTTCTTGAACTACTCCAATCATTTTCACTCGTGGTGCAGTAAGAACCACTCCATCCACTAACCCATTGGCAGGTAAAATCTACAGGAGAAGGTCAATGATCTGAAGGAGGAGGAGACAAATGAAGGATATGCATATTTCCAAAATATGATCAAACACCTCAAGGTAAGATATGCAAATTACGAGTTTGAGTTTCAATAATGAAGTGATGATGATGTAAACTTGCTATAAATTCCTCAAGTTGTTGCAAGTATTTTTTGAAAACCATATTACAAGATCTATGAGATGGGTATTAGATATTTTTGGGGGATAGACTCATTAGATCATCATAAACACACTTACCAAAACTACCACATACATAGATCATAGTTTAGGAAAAATAACATGTTTTTCATATTCTTGTAGCAAGTCGATCAATAAACTTCTTAAAAACAGAGTTGAGATAGTCAATATTTGAAGGGTCAAATAAACACATCTTAAAAATATGTTTCTAGGGGAGATATCCCTTGGAATCTAGTTTACATACCAACTTGAATCACCTCATTTCGTGTTGGGACAAACAAATGACCATAAAGGAGAACACATGATTTGAAGGCAGTGGTAGTGTCTGTTATCCCCATTTTGTGGATAACTAAAGAGATTATGTCTTGAGGCCCTCAGGTTTCATATATGGAGTGTTGAGAGACTGCATGACCAACAATATCCTTTATCATAGATGGAGACCCTCCTCACCACCACAGATGGTCACATATTTCTAGATGGCATCCACCACATTAGTTGGCTTCCGAAAAACAGTGAGCCTTGCTTCATGAGGTACAAGTCAATATTATGGTAAACATCATTTCAATATTTAATCCATTTGAGTATGTTGTATCTTAGGTTGATCTAGATTTCATGATATATGCTTGAACATTATGCCTTTTTCCATGTTTCACCTTGTTGGTTGACATTGTGCCCTAGTAAGTGGTCTTCCTTGGGGATGGGTTTGCTACTAGGAACTCCCTTGAAGAGCCATCATACTGTTCCCGACCATACTTACCACTTTCCATCACTATTTCCCCCCATTTCCTTATCTTTTGGTATTTTAGGCTGTATTGACCCAAGAAGGGGTTGTCCCTCATTCTATGGGAAGAAGGGATGAAGGCCCATAGGGATTGATGTTGGGTAAAAGATAAAATCCTATGTATGAACCTTCTAGATGCTTCGCCCAGGGATCACCCAAGAAAGTAATGAAACACTCATCTTTAAGTAAAGGGTGACCCACAATGAAATATGATTTAAAATGCTTAAAATGTTAGTTGAAGGATAAGAGGTCTCATCACGAGCCGATCTATCACGTCCATGAATATCTAGTGGTATGAAATTACCATCATCTGGTCACCAAACCAGGGTGATGGATTTCAGTTGCATGGTTGAGAGAAAGGGGGACTCATCACGAGCCAACCTTCTCATCTTCACTAGGTGTTTGTGGGTGACATTGCCATTATCTGGACACCAAGCTAGGGAAGTGGCCTTCAACCTTCCCTTAAAATTATGAAAGAATGAAAGAATGACGAATAATGGGCTTGGAAAAAATGCATTGCAGATGAAGGTTCCAAACACCCTCTACAAAGGAACCTATGAATGAGACACCACGACCTCTTGTATGTCATGAGCCCTATTCCCATTGATTTTTAAACCCAACCACCTCACCCACTTTACATGGCTTAGAGAGGGATTTCTTAGAAACTTTCCTTGACCTAGGAAAGATCTATCCAATAAGACACCTCATTAACCCTCCCATATTCATTCTTGACAAGTCATATAATTTCTTTGAGCAATTAACTGTTTGATATAGTGATCTTTGATGCATATTCTTAGGTGGATCATTCATTGATTAGATTCACTTATCATGATGTTATGACTTGATATCCTTGGAGGGAAAGTTTATTTGTCTTTGGAGGACCTAGTTGGTGGACAGTTTTGGAGGAACAAGCTTAGCTTGGGCTTTCTTGGGGCTGCAAGTCCACAGGTTTGTTATGAGGAAAATCTCTCTATGGCTAGGGTGAACCACAACAGGTGGAAATGATTTCAGAAATCAACTCTATTCCAACAATATGCTATATAAACAAATGTGCAAGGGAGATAAGAAAGAGACCTACCTCGTCCAGATTTTCGATGAGGTCCACCGTTGAGCACTTCGACCCAAAGCTATATACCTGCAACAAGTTCCCAACAAACAAACAAAACAAACATATGGTGGAAATATAAAAGGTTAGCACATTAGGTAGCATAATCCATCAATATACATAACAAATACGCTCATGGATAATAATTCATATATTTGCAAGAAATCAATTGGACGTGAAGAGAGTATTTCTATTAATAAATGACCAGCATAAGTGAAAATATTACAGACTTCCGTGTCGGCATGGTTCAGAACCGAGAAACTAAGTTCCTTCCAGCTAGGCCTCCACCACTTCAATCCTCCACCAAAGGCAAGCTCATATAAGGGAGATAATGAGGTTCTCCATCAAATAAGGGAAGAGTTTGGGGGTTGAACATTGTGTTGAGACTTAAAGGACAAAGGGATGCAAACTCAATATAAAGTAAATGGTTTCTGCAGAGTAACTTTTCTCTCAAAGTTGAATTCTTTCTCCTTTTCCACAACTCGAAATTGGTTTCTTTATAGCCTTCAAAATGCAACTGAAGGGCCGAGTCGGAACGTTTCCAGTATATGGAAGACCAAGGATCAGAGATCTCCTATCGTGACATGGAAACCCAACATTTAATTTTGATTTTATGGCACAAATCTCGATGTACGCGTGCTGTAGTGGAGCAACTTGCGTATACACTTGCTGTATAGGGTGCAAGATGCGTACAAGTGGAAAAATTTATATTTTTGTCTCTGGACTTTAGTAACAGGGAATACAAGTTTGCATAGGGAAATGGAATAAGGCCCTCTCTGCAAGATTGCATAGGGTGAGGCAAATCTTGCTCTAACAAGGTTGGATGCCATGGGTCTACATGTCAAATCACATAGATGAATCTTTGGAGACCTAGACGGTGATGAGGAAGACCTAGCCCACCCCTCATGTGCCAAACAATTTTCCTAGGAGAGGCAAAACATCACCCTTATAGGCTTGACGTCTTCTTGGGGGCTAGGGTTTGGTGGTGAGACTTGGATGAGTAGATCTTTGGGTGAAGGAATCCCTTGATCATGGGAAATAGGAAATGGATTGAAGACATGTGGCCTTTGGAGGCCTAGCCATGATGCAACTACCCCAACGACTTGATCAAGAAGACAAAACGTCCCCTAAAGGGAAGACATCACACCCATTTTAGGGTTTTATTTGTGCAAAAGTGAAATTTAAATGAATTGTTTAATATTACTTTGTTAAGGGGGCAATATTAGGGTTGTTGACCCCAAGTCTTGTGGTTTAGCCCTAAATATATGGACAAGTCACCTTGGTGACATTTAAAAAAAATAAGAGATCATAAGATCTCATTTTAGATATAACTCTCCCTCTTGTGAGAAGACTTGGTCTGAAATTTTCGCTATCTTTGGAAAATGGTCTCTCTTGTGCTATTGTTTATGGTTATCTTTTGATGTATGGTTGATGGAAGTGATGCGCTAGCCTTGGAAGGCTTATCTCTTGCTATTGTGGTGGATTATCTTGGCATTTTCCCTTGAATTAGTATGGTTTTTACTTTCATTCTCTCATTTGTTTCAAGTCAAGGTTATTGTGCTAAGAGATCGGTGGGAAGTATAAGGGAATACACCCTGACCATAGCCTTCATCATTTTATGCTTCATATTATTGGTTAAACAAGGGTTTGCTAAGAGAAGTATAAGGGCATACACCCTCTTAGCTTAAACCCTAGATAGAGAAACTTTCCTTGGGAGTAAGTGGGTTTACACCCCCAAAGAGGTAGCTTCTCTAGCTCTTTCTTTGCATGACCCCATTAACCCAATTATTATGAGCACTAGTCATTTATTATTGCATTGGAGATATAAAATGGTTGCCTTTGGAAATGTGATTTTTGTGGATAACAAGTCTATCACTTTTGGAAAGTTTTCCTTGAGCCTTTGGCTCTCTTGCCTCCTTGAGGCGTCCTATTTCTCCCAATAATTTGTTTGTTGTACTAACTTGTTTCCTACATCCATAAGGTTGTAGAATGCCCTAACCCTAATAAGCTCCCCAAACTTCACTCACCTAATCTACTAATTAGGGCACACTTTTTAGGCTAATTTGGGGCACATTTTGATGGTTGATTTTGTTGTTGTACACCTTTGAATGCTACATCCATAAGGCTGATAATTTACTACAGAAAATCATTTCAGAACAACCATCTTATTTTCTCTCAAAGTACTTCACATAATTCATAGTCAATTGCTAGTTTTTCTTTGACATTAGTTAACTAGTCTTGTGTTCAGTTTACGCTAATTTATATATCTTTATTTTATGATATACATTAGTTACTAACTGATTTTATTAGGGACATAAAGATTCACTTTCTTGTCCACTTGATTATATTGCAACACATGCTTGTTTTTCTTGTGTCTCGGGCAGGTATTTCACATTTGGCGAGTAACTCAACCTACTTGGAAACCCTTGAACCTTCTCAAGACCTCATTCCAAGACCTTCATACCATTTAAACTTGAATTCTATGGACTTCATATCCATCTTCATCAATCTTCATCCCTTTCCCCCTAGGGTCACCGTGATTCGCCCCTTGAGGTGATTACCTCACCTCTAAAGTGATGGGGACACCTTCCTAAGGTGACAGTGGGTAGGTGACCTTTTAGTTGTTTCCATTTAGTATTTGGGTCAAGATTTTCCTAACCTACAACTTGTGCGATAATATTTTGGCGTCGTTGGCAGGGAGGATTTTGAATCCTCTTCGGAACCCTAACGACAATTTGGCAAGATACCCCAAAGCCTTTCCCTTAGCTTACCCAACGAATCCACCCAGGGGACATTCCCTTTCCACTTTTCTTGATGAGCTCATTTTGAAACTCATCTGGTGACTCCACCTTCCCAGAACCTTTCCTTTCCCAAAATCCCCCCCCCTGGGAGGTTCAATCCTTCTAAAGTCTACCAAATAAGGCTTCCTCTCAAACCTCCTCTTGTTAAAACCATTTTTCATAGTACCTGTTGGCGACGGAAGTCACTCCTGGATTGCAGTAGGAGCAGAGCCCGACGCCCATCAGTTTATGTCACGATTTGTTTAATGGGGTGATCGGATGGAGGTTAACTCAAACGATGTAGTTCTAACGTCGAAACTAGGCCAGACATGCATGGGCAAGTGAGGTCTTAGATAACTTCAGACAGTGAGTCGTATTAAGGGTGAGTAAGGGGGAAGACTTGTATCAGAAAGATGCAAAGTTCTGTAGTAAACATCAGGTTCCTAACAGACTGTGGAAGAAGACATCTAAACGCAAGATCTTACTACGTTCAAACGCTGAAAACCAGAGAAAACAATAATGCCATAATAAATCCTTTATCACAACAGAGTTGCCATAATTCGTGCGAATCAGTTGATCATGAACTCTCTTAGCATGAGATGAAAACTTAGATGGAGTAAGAAAACTGTCTGTTATAAAATAAGAAATCTCATATACAGATGCATAACTAGCAAACTGGAATATCTGTTAAAACTTTATAGTCGGGAGCTCTGCTCTACCATCCCCCCATTACAAAATGGCAAAAATGCCTACATATACTCTTCCCTTCCTTTCGCCCAGTAGAGGCGTCTCATAACTTTCAATGGATGGCGTCGCCTCAATCAAATTTGGCCTACATTGCTCTATCATATGCTACCTTAATTCGGCATGGCCCGCGCCAGAGGTAGCTGAACCCTTTGAATGTTGACTTGGCGTGTGCAGGTTCTTTTGGCGAATTGAAGACTCGGCGTGGCTTCCCTGAGGATAAATGGTACAGGGGACCCTCCCGGGCAGACTTTCGGTCGGGACCTCCATACTCTACAATAAATGAGTGAGGTGAGGTTTGAGCCACCCTCTCTTTTCTTCATTAATCTCCAGCAGGTACTGGGATTTAGCTCACGTCGAATCGACATCTGGAGCATCACAATGCCTTCCTTCTGAGATTTAGCTCGACGCTTCGGGGCCCGAGTGGCCAAATGACAAACATAAACGCCCCTCCTCCAGGCCTCCTTCTTGATGACCAGGCACCAAGACCATGGGCTGGACTTTGGGCGCTTTCGGAGCTTCAGGATTCGGGGTTTTGAGAGGTGAAGCGACGAGGAGATCTTACCGCGCGAACTCCCGAACGCCGACATGACGTAGATACGTGCCACGCGTCCTTCAGATGGATGACCCAAATATTATTTACTATTATAAAGAGGTTGTCCCCCTTTCACCCGCTCGCTTGATATGACCTGGTGCTGAGACCCTAGGCTCGGCGCCAAAGGCGCTTTCGGCATTTCACTGATCGACACTTCCAAGTGTAATGAGCTAAGAGCTCCCTACTCCCCGAAACCCCGATCCACGATATGTTGACAGGCTGCCACCTGTCCCAATTTGATTGGACAACCCAAGTCTGCTTTGAACCATTGGAGCTCCCTCCTGCCAAATCTCGGGCAACTTGACAACCCCGAAAACCCGATGACCGTCGATTTTCTTTGTGGATGGATCTCAGCCGCTGACAGCAAAACTTCGCCCGCTCGCTTGACTCGTAACTGGAACAGAGGTCCTTTCGCGCTGTGCTTGGGCGCTTCCTGCACAACCTGCAGACCTAGATTCTCTCGAGCCCAAGACAAGAATTATCGCTAACAATACCCTTCCTCTTGCTTCAATGGCTCTCCCTTGGGAAAAATACCTCTACAAACCTCTTAACATGGCCAATATGCAAGGTCACCCTAATACAATGCCAAAGGAAGTCAACAAGTAGTTGTCAGTTCCTAGGAAACAATGTGATAACTGCTGAAGATCATCTTTATGTTATGGGCCGAGACATGGACAATGCATGTATTGAGCAAGAAGATGTGGCCATGAAGTTGTTTTCTTCATCATTGACTGAAGAAGCCCTTGATTGGTTCAAAGGACTCCCTGACAATCATCTCACATCTAAAGACTCTTTTTCCAACTCTTTCAAGAAAAAATGGTCAACAAAGCAAGATGGTGGGACACTTGGGGATCAGTGTATCAGATAAAGAAAAAGGAGAATGAGATGGTAAAGGAATTCAATTCCAGGTTTGATAGGTTGTATAATAAAATTCCAATAGATTTTTGTCCTACAACATCATGAGTTCGTCTCCTTTACATGAATGCTTCTGAAGGAAAGTTTCGATTTATTCTCAAAGACAAGAAGCCCACATTATTGGCACTAGCCAAAGAGTATAGTTTTGACATCGAAGAGAATCTCCTCAACTCAAGGGTCGAACCTTTTCACTACCCTCATGTTAAAGTAGAAGCAAAGAATAAAGTTTCCAACAAGAGTGCTCTTGATCTGATTGTTCTCTTAATTCAAAAGATAGACCAAATGAATACTTAGTTTGTTAAGGTGTATAATCATCTTATGAGCTGTATGACTACAGTGGAAATAAATCAATCTTCTCCCAGACCTTAGTTTTCTAGACAACAAAGAGACTCCACTGGTTGGAAACTAAGACCTCAACAAGAGGCAAAGGCCCCAGATACTTTGAAACATGTTGGGATAGTTGATGTAGAAGCTTTGTGCCTCCTGTGCCAAGAAGCCCACAGGGAAGATGAGTTCCCCTGATGAAACGAAGATTCTTTTGACGATATGAAGTTCATTGATATGATTTTCAATTTCGAAGAGGAACAAGTTACCTGAGAGCAGATCAATGAACACCAGAAGAAGAGGAGAAAGAGAGGGGAGACTCCGATCCTTGAATAAATTGACATATGATCATAAGAAGGAATTGAGGAGGAGGGAATATATGACTTACACTAGAATAAATAAAACTTCATCCCCTCCGCCACAACTTGATACTACTCTTCCATCAGCAGAAAAGGTGGCTCCACCACCTCCACCGCTGGTATGTAAATTGCTTCCTAAGCCAACTCCTATAGATGATATTCAGTTAAATATAGATGTTGCAAGCATGTTTGGAAAACTAAATATGACGATCCTAATGATAGAGATGTGTAAGATCCCTTCTGTAAAAAGGGAAGTTTTGAAAGTCTTATAGGTGCCAACCGAGAAGGAAGATCCTCCCATAATTTTGAACATTATGTATCTCGATCGGTTAAGGGACAAGAAACCTCCTTTCTATCTTTCATTAGGCATGAATGGCCTCCCCTTGAACAATTGCATGCTTGATTCAGAGGCCTCAACAAATGTCATTTCATTGAAGGTAATGAAACATATTGGTTTGAAGACAAACCGACCTTATGGCATTGTTTGTGGTATTGATTCATGGATGGTCGAGGTCTTGGGGGTGTGTGAAGACGTTGAGGTATTTTTGATAGATTTTCCACAGATCAACATCCTCATGGACATATTGGTGATTGATGTTCCGGATTCTCGGGGGATGCTCTTGTCCAAGACGTGGTCCTCGGCCCTTATGGGTTTTCTTAGCATGCACCTTACACATGCATATATTCCCATGGGAGATGCAACGTATGAGATCTTACATAACAGGGAAAAAAAATATACACATGTGATGGATCTAAGGGGCCCTAATTATGTCGGTGAACACTACTATGATATGCCTCAACAATTTTTTGAGTATGATCCATCCGAGTTACCCTTCATACATGAAGATCCCATAGAGATGTTTCTCCCATGGACATATAAGAAGAAGATTGCAAAATACCATGGGAAGGAACTGGGGTCTATTCATATTATGCAGGAAGAATATGAGAAACATGAATAAATTTTCAAAGAGACAATCCACACAGAACCTCCATACGATAAGAATACACCATTCATTGATTTCAATGAAGAAAGTCTTGCACTCATATGGGACAAAAGAAAGGGAAAGCCCAGATATGACCAGAAATATAACAACTCGTGGCTTGGTCCTTACATCATCAGGAAGAAGTATTATAAAGAAAGGTACTATCTGATAACATTATACGGGAGGATGATGCCACTACCAGTGGATGGATCTCTTCTCCAACCTTACATTCAGGTCACATAACTTCTTTAGGGCCCAAGCCCCATGTAAGTAGGTAAGTCATCTTGTTTTCCCCTGCATTTTGCATCTTGATTTCTCATATTAGTTTAGATGCATTTCATTTTCATTTTTCTCTACTTGCATATTGATTTCATGCTTAGCTTAGAAATTTTTGAAAAAAATGTCAAAAATTTTCTTTTCTAGTTTAGTTTTCATTTTTGGATATATATATATATATATATATATATATATATATATATGGATGAAGGGTGATAACACCACCCTAGATTCTCTTATCCCTTTGTATGAGTTTTTGGTAGGCACATGTCTACCAGGAGACGCTACAGTTCTCATGCACTCTACAACGAGCACATGTTCCCAAGTAGGAGCCAAATGTTATCTCCATTTTGTGGATAACTAAGGAGATTATGTCTCGAGGCCTTTAAGTTGCAGATATGGAGTGTCTAGAGACTACATGACCAACAATATCCTTTTGTACAGACGAAGAATCCTCACCACCATAGATGGTCACAAAATTCCAGATGGCGTCCACCACATTAGTTGGCTTCCGAACGCAGTGTGCCTTGCTCCATGAGGTACAAGTCAGTATTATGGTAAGCATCATTTCGATATTTAATCCATTTGAGTATGTTGTATCTTAGATTACTTTAGATTTCATGATATATGCTGGGACATTATGCATTTTTCCCTGTTTCACCTTGGTGGTTGACATTCTGCCCTAGTAAGTGGTCTTCCTTGGGGATGGGTTTTCTACTAGGAACTCCCTTGAAGAGCCTTCATACAGTTGTCGACCCTACTTACCACTTTCCATCACTATTCCCCCCCGCCCCATTTTCTTATCTCTTGGGATTTTAGGGTGTATTGACCCAAGAAGGTGTTGTCCCTCATTCTATGGGAAGAAGGGGTTGAAGGCCTAGAGGGATTGATGTTGGGTAAAAGATAAAATCATATGTAGGAACTTTCTATATGCTTCGCTCAGGGATCACCCAAGAAATCATTAAGTAAAGGGTGACCCACAATGAAATACGATTTAAAATGCTTAAAAGGTTAGTTGAAGGATATGAGGTCTCATCACGAGCCGATCTATCATGCCCATGAATATCTAGTGGTATGATATTATCATCATTTGGTCACCTAAACATGGTAATGAATCTCAGTTAGATGGATGAGAAAAATGGGGTCTCATTATGATCCAACCTTCTCATCTCCACTAGGTGTTTATGGGTTACATTTCCATTATCTGGACAACATGCTAGGGTAGTGGCCTTCAACCTTCTCTTAAAATTATGAAAGAATAAAAGAATGGAAAATAATGGGCTTGGAAAAAATGCATTGCATACGAAGGTTACACACACCCTCTACGAAGGCACCCATGAATGAGAAACTACAACCTCTTGTATGTCACGAGCCCTATGCCCATTGAGTTTTAAACCCAACCACCTCACCCACTTTACATGGCTTAGAGAGGGATCTCTTGGAAACTTTCCTTGACCTAGGGAAAGATCTACCCAATAAGACACCTCGTCAACCCTCCCATATTCAAGCTTGACAAGTCGCATAATGTCTTTGAGCTGTTATATGTTTGATATAGTGATATTTGATTCATATGCTTAGGTGGCTCATTAATTGATTGGAGTCACTTATCATAATGTTATGACTTGAGATCCTTGGAGGGAGAGATTATTTGTCTTTGGAGGACCTAGTTGGTGGACAATTTTGGAAGAAGAAGCATAGCTTGGGCTTCCTTGGGGTTGTAATTCCACAGGTTGGATTCCATGGGTCCACATGTCATATCACACATATGAATATTTGGAGATCTAGACAATGATGAGGAATACCTAGACCACCCCTCATGGGCCAAACGATTTTCCTAGGAGAGGCAAAATGTCACCCTTAGAGGCTTGACATCTTCTTGGGGGATAGGGTTTGGTGGTGAGACATGGATGAGTGGACGTTTGGGTGAAGGAAGGCCTCGATAATGGGAAATAGGACATGGATTGAAGACATGTGACCTTTGGAGGCCTAGTCATGATGCAACTACCCCAATGACTTGATCAAGAAGAAAAAATGTCCCCTAAAGGAAAGACGTCACACCCATTTTAGGGTTTTATTTGTGCAAAAATGAAATTTAAATGAATTGTTTAATATTACTTTGTTAAGGGGGAAAGATTAGGGTTGTTGACCCCTAGTATTGTGGTTTACCCATAAATATGTGGGCAAGTCACCTTGGTGACATTTTGTATAAATGAGAGATCATAAGGTCTCATTTTAGATATAACTCTCCCTCTTGTGAGAAGACTTGGTCTGAAATTTTTGCTATCTTTGGAAAATGGTCTCTCTTGTGATATTGTTTATGATTATCTCTTGATGTATGGTTGATGGAAGTGATGCGCTAGCCTTGGAAGGCTTATCTCTTGCTATTGTGGTGGATTATATTAGTATTTTTCCTTGAATTGGTATGGTTTTTACTTTAATGCTATCATTTTTTCAAGTCAAGGTTATTGTGCTAAGAGCTAGGTGGGAAGTATAAGGGCATACACCCCCACCATAGCCTTCATCGTTTTATGCTTCATATTATTGGTTAAACAAGGGGTTGCTAAGAGAAGTATAAGGGCACACACCCTCTTAGCTTAAACCCTAGCTAGAGAAACTTTCCTTAGGGAGTAAGTGGGTTTACACCCCAAGGAGGTAGCTTCTCTAGCTCTTTCTTTGCATGAACCCATTAACCCAATTATTAATAGAACTGGTCATTTATTATTTCATTGGAGATATAAAATTGTTGCCTTGGGAAACATGATTTTTGTGGATAAAAAGTATATCTCTTTTGGAAAGTTTTCCTTAAGCCTTTGTCTCTCTTGCCTCATTGAGGTGTCATATTTCTTCCAATAATTTTTTTGTTGTACTAACTTGTTTCCTACATCCATAAGGCTGCAGAAAAACCTAACCCTAAGAAACTCCCCAAACTTCACTCACCTTATGTACTAATTAGGGCACACTTTTTAGGCTAATTTGGGGCAAATTTTATGGCTGATTTTGTTGTTGTACATCTTTGAATGCTACATCATTTCATAACAACCATAAGGATGATAACTTACTGTGGAAAATCATTTCATAACAACCATCTTATTTTCTCTCAAAGTACTTCACATAATTCATAGTAAATTGCTAGTTTTGCTTTGACATTAGTTAACTAGTCTTGTGTTCATTTTATGTTGATTTATATATCTTTATTTGCTGATATACATTAGTTACTGTTAATGTTTTAT
>ML796358.1:191942-207788 GCA_009831015.1 Picea engelmannii
TAAATCATTTCCGTTTCATTTTCCCAAGTTGCCTAAATTTAATGTTGCTCCGAATGAGAACCCTACTACTAACGTGAATGCTTTTACATTAACATAAATGAGTAAATTTATGGCACATAATAATGCCATCCTAAATTGTTTACTTGCTTATTTAAATATATAACATCTAAGGGCTTCACTACTTTAGGGATTAATCTATCTTCCAACAAATGACTGGCATCTTTATTTGACACTTTGATGTTTCCAAGCCATACGACAGTACTAATTTTCACCTCATGTTTCTAAGTCCAATTCAATTCATTAAAAGGTGGTGGAAAGTAGTTCATAGCTTGTATATGACATTAGTATTTTACACCTTGTGTCCCTAAGATAGGGGCCTAGCAATTCCAATTTTTAGTTCATCTGAAGGTGGAGGGATTAATCGTCTCTTGTAGCTCACCCTTGGTGAGGATTAAGTTTCCAATTTCTTTATCAATGGCCTTCAACCCAAAATGTATCATGAAATGCTAAAACAATATCTAATGGACATGTAATTGTCAATGTTTGGTCATTGCACTTAAAAGATGGTTGATCTAGCGTCTTCTCCTCAACTAAAAGCCTTGTCAACTCACTTGCTCACTATGAAAAGAGTGACAAAAAAATGGAACTGCATTAACCTTGGACCAAAGAAACAAAGGCACTATGCAATCTAAATGAATTGAATTTGAATGCCCTTTTCCAATAAGAATCCTATGTTCAACAACTATATCATCCATGTGAAAGACATGTTTCTTGTTGGTCCAATTTTAGGGAGATCCCTTGACAATACTTCCATTTTGGGAGTTATTCAAAGACCAGTGCATGAAATAGTAAAGATTACATCAAAAGCAAGGTCAATTGGTGGTGGACCATTAAATCGAATTTCCATACAGTCCATAAATTAGAGATTCGAGAACTGGAGAATTGAAGTTCAAGTACAAGTTGGTCTACATTGATACATTTAGATAGAAATTACACCAAGAAACTCGAATGAGGCATAGCTTGAGGCATTACAGCGTGTGGAAAGGCAAGTTCCAATTAGGCACTTTGAGAAATGAGTGATGATCATCTCCTTCAACTTCATGAAAAATTTATTGCACTCCCCACAATATAACTCGACATCCTTACATCATAACTTTGTTAGTGGAGCAACTGTTTTGCTAAAGTTTTCTATAACTATGAAATACCTTATAATCATATATACCCCATGCAAATGTGAACATAATCTTATATTGATGTTCTTCTGCAACATTGATATGATTGTATCTTAAGAAACCATCAAGAAAGCATAGATAGTTCTTTCCTACCAATGTACGTTGCACTTAGTCCATTTAACATAGGGGAAATTGTGCATTTCTTTTAATAATTTCCAATCATTTATAATCAACATAGATTCTCCATTTGCACCCCTCTTGTGCAAATTAATAAGTGGTGAGACCCACTTGTTTGAAATAGCAAAAACATGTTCATATTAAGTGATTTCCTTGGTGCTACCTCAACACATTTCATGCTCGATTTAAGCAACCCTATCTACAAACAGTTCATTTCTATGGAACACAAACCACTAGCCCTTCATCTAGACCATCATCTACACACTGTGTTGCATCTTAACATAAATCTATTTGTCCTTATCAATTGGACCCAAATCATCATCATGTTCCATGACCGTCAGTTTTTTAACTTCATATTCTTCATTGGTCCAACAATGAGCTATAAATTCATATTCATCCAATACATTCTCAACATCTTCATCTTTTTCATCTACTTCATCTAACAACATCCACTTTATGTTTATTTTCGCCGACTACACTAGTTGAATTGGTCCACTGACTTTGATGTGCTTTTGCTTATCCCTAATGAACAAATAGAAAATGCATTTGTTGTAGCTAACTATGGTCTTCCCAAAATGATTGGGTAAGAGTCACATTGTTTACTAGGATTAATTACATTGAAGTCAATATAGTATTTGCAACCAAGTGAAACTTTCATGTTTTCTAAATATCCTTCCAATGGTATGATAGATGAAGCAATGATTTGTAGTGATCTTATTTTGTTTAACCCAAGGATGGAATATGAATATATTATACTCATTGTCATAACATTAATTTCAATGCACCTAAGTCAATTAATACTCCTTGATAACTTGCTCATAAATCATAATGTCCATCCATTGGATGCTTGGATCGTTGTATTTTGGGTCTTTATATTCTACATCTGTACACTTCTCAATGATCAAGTTTGACACTCATGTTTTTTATCATTCTTTGTTGACTGGTGCAAATCTCTTTGATTTGTTTGGTAAATAGTAGGGAGTCTTTAATTAGCTATGTTTGAAGCAAATTGACTCCAATCTTCTCCAACTCTTTAGCAAATTCAAACTATGTACCTTCCTACTAACTACAACAAGGGGTTTCACATGCTCTAGGTAAGCAACATTTGTCCCTTTATTTATATGGCTAAGGAAAGAAACAATCTATCTTGGGATTTTTGCACTTTGTCGCTCTTTGTTTTCCCCTTTTCTTGGTTCTACTCTTTCTGTGATTTGATTGAATCATCATTCAAAAATTGATATTCTTCCAAGTGAAGAGATTTATATGGCACACCATTACTTGTGATAGCTTGGGTAAGTATTGGTGCCTCTTCTTTGAAAACTTCATTTCCTTTGTCCTTGTTTTGATTTTCTCATGAGATAGATTTATTTTCTATACTTGTTGAAATGTGTCTAGTTGTTGGAGGAACACGTTTTCTAGTGGGGCTAGGCATGGGTCACTGATCAGTTTTGTTCCCCTTCGGTGACCATTTTAAAAGTATTTATTTTTCCCTTAACTAGTCACCCAAATAAACTTTTATCTTCAAATCGCGAGACTCTACTTAGGTTCACTATTGCAAGGAAATTGCATTTGCTTGGCTCATGTTTGAATCTTGTGGAGCAAAATTTATGCATTGCATCTCTTGTGTAGTTGTCAACTATCTTGTTCCTACCATATTATCTTGCATAGTTGATCAAGGTTATTGGGCTTGGGAACAACTTGTGCAAAGATTTGATTAGGTGGCCAAATTGGACCACAAGGTGGTTGAGTTTGTCTTTTCCTTGATGGCCTTAGCTAAACCCAATGTTTTTTTGTTTGTGTTAATAGACATTGGTTCCATGGCATAGAGGGTGACACTTGGCTCTAATAGTGAGGATGATTTCTTAGAAAGGATGTCGGTATAATGGTTTTTTAAATTATATGTACGTCAAATTGAAGCATACACAACTAGATTTGTGACTTATAACCCTAATCTTATAAACAATAAACCTAATAAGTATAAAAATAATATTTTTGAAGTGAAATAATAAAATAATGATGAATGAGTAATTGCACATTACATGTGTTTTATTAATAGTCATCATGTGGCACTTGATAGTTGGCCTACATATGGGCCAACCATAAAATTATAAATAAATGTTAATCTAGCATACAACTAACCTTATTAATGAAAATTTATGTTCATTACATGTCCCCCTCGATCTTTAGGGAGCTTTGTCCTTCAAGCGAAATTCGGAGAGCCCACAACAAAGTGACCTTGCATCCACACAAGATGTCTTCCGCTGCTAATTCTTTTGTTGTATTGAAGGAAGTCAATGTTTTGCTTGATTATGTCTTATCCTTTCTCAAATATTCCCCTTTAAGTTGTGCTTAGTCTTTTGGGATTTTTCCAAGTTATCTCTTATGTTAGAAATCTTACACTAGTATGTGAGCCTTATTTCTTCTTTGGACCTTGGTTTATACAATTCAATATATGCATTAAGCTTCCTTACATACAATTGAACAATATGTATGTTTTTCCTTTCCATGTGAACATGAATTGTTCTTGTTGATTGATGGTGTAGGTATATAGTGGGTGGTGACCATTAAGGAGTATTGGTTTTGCTCAATAGTTACCCAACCCGCCAAGTGCATGCCAATAGGAGATTTATAACAAATCAAGGGAACTAGACCAAATCAATTGCATAGGTCAAACCCCTTGTAGGGAAAAAATGATACCTAGTTGCACCAACCATTTAAGCATCTAATATTGTGTCCATTCAACAAAGTGGCACTGCATAGAATCCAATTTGTTATCCGAAATTTTTTATTTACAAAATCACTTTCTGACATCTTCCCACCTATGTAATCTTCTTGTCATCTACCATTTCTACTCTAAGGTCCTTCATTGGATATACAAATAGATTCATTTTTTTTGCAACATTGATATCAATGAAGTTGTGAGTACTTCAAGGGCCACATGTACAATGACATGTATATTTTTCATTAACCCCTTAAGCTTCATAAGCTTCAGAGTTTGAAGTTGTAGGCTCCATGTCACTTCTTATGGAAAGATCCTAGGTGAGCCTATGCCATCATACCTTTGGGGTTTCTTGGTTTGTGTCACAATCGTCATAGTTGTCGATAATATTGTTGGCATCTTTTCATTTTCATTTAATTCTAATAATATCACCAAAAGTTTCTTTTGTGTCATCTTCATCTAATTAAGTGCTAGAGACTATTGCTTCCTTACCATTTTCCATCTTGCAATGGTATAACTCCTTATCTTGTGTTTCCTCCTTTTTTCTAGATTTTGGAACTTATCTTCTTATATTATTGTGGAAAAACGCATTTAGTGATCTTCTCTGGGGATGGTAGATATGTTCTTCATTCACTAAGGATATTTTTTCTCTATTAGTGTGACCTTGGTTCTGATGTCATCCATATAGGTTATGATCTATAGCCTTATCTCATTCATTATTTATGCCTTCAAACTTGCAATATGGATTTAACATTAGGTTTTTTGGCATGCCTAAAACTCTTTGTTTCCAAGATTTCCCATTCATAGACATATGCTTTACATTACTTGACAAAGGTGAGTGATTTTGGTAAAGATACTTGATTCTTCTTTGTCATGGAACTTGTTGATGAATGATCTTTGAACAATTGGCAATTTAAGATCTTGTTTTTGGCTTTATTCATCCATCACATACACTAAACATATGTTGCACCTTCCAAGTGGAGGGAGGCAGTTGTAATCTACGTTCCTCTTTTTTGCCTTCAATTTTGCAATATGTATATTTAGCATTCAAACTTCCGATATCCTAAAGATCTTGTTACCAAGATTTTTCATTCATATGTATAATCCTATACATTACTTGACAAAGACAAATGAGTTTAGTAAAATATCTCGTCCTTTTTTGTCATAGAAACTATTGATGACATGATCTTCGAATAATTGTCAATTCAAGATTGGGCCTTTGGTTTTACTGGTCCATCACATACACCAATCATATGTTGTAGTTTTCAAGTAAAGGGAGGCAGTTGTGATCAATTGTCTTGTTTTGGGTTGGGTTCATTGCAAACTATCTTTCACTTTTATTCAACCATATGGTAACAAGCCAAGGATTACTACCATCAAATTTGTGTAATTCGGACATCAATTTGTTGAGAGGCCCTTGTTGTGAATTTAACTACCTAAGCAACACATGCAATATTTGATTCCCTTGAGTTGGACTTGGTTCATAAACAATTTATGCTAGTGATCATTGTTTCAGGGTTCGATTCATATCGTCTTCCATTTCTTAATCACATCATCCTTGAATTGGTCAAATTAGACATTGGCCAACATCCTCATTGATCGTTTGTAACCAATTCCCTTGAATCTATTGGAGTTCACATCCTTTTATAACTTTTTGAAGACTCTAATTTTTAATTACTCTCAGATTTCACAAGAAACCAAGGTTCATCAAAACCTTTTATGCTTGAATGGAATAAAATGGGATCTTGATAGTACATTCTTCAAGGAGCTTAATGCATTTCACTTGATTTATACTTTGAAGAATCTACTATGAAGATCCCATCTTATTCCATTCAAGAATAAGATCAATAAATCTTCCATTAAAATATTGTTTCTCTTTCTTCACTCGAGATTCAATAAGTCGAGCAATCGTTATTCATAAAGGCATATTTAAACCGAGTAAAAAAACCAACAGTGCTTAGAAGATAAGAATGATATCTTAGAGGATGGCTTTTTTAACCAATGAAATGAAAAAAAACAAAGTATAAGGAACCTGACAATTTACCAAATCAATCCTGAGAAGCTCTAGATTGATTTTTGTTCGTGATGTCTTCTTAAATTAAAAGGGTGTAAGATTATGCAATCGATAGGGTCAATTATGTGGAGAGAAATGGGCGATGTGAAGAGTTTCCACATTGTAGTTCAAACACTATTGGTCAGCTTTTGTATTTCCTAATCATTTACTACCTCAGTATTTCCAAATCATTTAATGCCCAACCTCTGTATTTCTAGATCATTTATTGCCCTCCCTATGAAATTCTTGCATGTTGTCTTTTTCATTTCCAAAACCGTTTTTAGGATCATTTCATGTACTTTTCAAGAATGTGAATTCTTTCAATTGGGACATAATTAATTGTGTAATATAGTCTCATAGTAAACTATGTTCTTCATCCTCCGTCATATTTTGAAGTCTAAATTACAACATGTAAGATGGGTCCATTTGAGTTGATTCATATTATATCACTTGAATGCACCCTAGTTTTGTTGAAAAC
The DNA here is from genome assembly GCA_009831015.1 of Picea engelmannii. Lineage (NCBI taxonomy): Eukaryota > Viridiplantae > Streptophyta > Pinopsida > Pinales > Pinaceae > Picea > Picea engelmannii. Next base: position 198,542 of record ML796358.1, read on the forward strand.
TCAATTCCCATCACTTAGATAGTTTATTACCTTGTGTATTTCCTTGCTTATAATCAAATTACAACACACAAAATAAAATATATTGGCTGGAAATAAAACAATGGAAGCAAAAATATGAAACCCAAACTTCACATAGCGCACAAAAGAATATCTCCCTTCAAATTAGCTTTTCATTCAAATAACTTCCAAGCTTACAAGGGCTCCTAAACTATGAAAACATGCCACTAAGAATTTACAGCAAACCCCTACAACCCAACAACTATGTCATTGTTGTCCGACCCTGTAACTAGCATCACGTACGATATGTACATGCATTGTACATTATGTAGAGCACATATGTATGTGCCCCCGAAAACTAGTCTTGTGCATATGTATGTGCCCTGCTTCACATGTGTGATGTGTATGTACATGCCCCCAACTATTGGCTTGATGCATATGTACGTACCCTTCTGAACCTATCCCATGTGTACGATGTTGCTCCAGCTCGATATACGATTGTACACGTTGTTGATCTGCTACCTAGATCTGTCCTTGCTACTATATATGTTTGTTGTTGCCTACTTCTCCTTTGGACTGATCAAATATCTAGGTAAAAGTCCTTCTTCACCTATCTCAGATCTCCTACAGAAAAATTCATTCTTTTCTCTCCCTCTACAAGTCACTAGTCCTTCTTCACCTATCTCAAATCTCCTAGAGAAAAATTCCTTCTTTTCTCTCCCTCTACAAGTCATTGACTCCAATAGATATCTCCAAGAGTTGTGTCTTCTCTCTTTACCTTACTTGTCTTTTATAACATTGACTTGAACCCTAACCCTAATTTCCAAAGTAATCAACGGATGATATTAAATCTCACCTTACTTGAGATCAATGGCTAAGATTAATTTAATTCACTAATGCTAATAACTTTAGCATTTCACTAAATTAAACTCGCTTTAATATAAAAATACATTCACTTTAATAATTCATTTAATTAAAGTGAATTTCTAAAGTTTTTGAAAGGTCCTTTGAATTATTTCCACACATCTGACACTTGACCTGTGCATAAGTACTTGTCTGATGCTACAAACATCAACACTCCCTCTTAGTGAGGAAGGTACTTCTGGAAGAACCACCTGGCATTGGTTGTCCCTCTAATCTTGGCACAATATCCCACACATCATCTTGCACAATAACATCTCGATAAACCTAATGGTTTGTTGTTTCTTCAATGATGTTACTTTATAGTGCCATGAAGTATGGAAAATTCTTTGGAGGCATGTTCTCCCTAACAACGCTCCTAGGAACCTCAACATGCTCCTGAGCATCCTTCAATGTCTACTCAAACCACGTGGGTCACCTGACAGAACTGGAAGGGGATAACTCCTCCTCCCCACCTAAAGGTTGACTCGCTTAACTAGAAGCCTCTGAACATTGTTCTACCTTCGAAGCCTCCTACTCCTTGTCCTCTATCGCTAGTGGTAACTCATGAGACTTCCTAGATGCCAAGTTCTCCTCAAACTTAACATCTATGCTCACAATTGTCTTCCTCTGCGCCAGTATGAAGATCATGTAAGCCTTTGAGGTTTCACTATTGTTAGAAATAAAGAGATGTGCTCGTTTTTCCATAGACAATATATCAATATTTCCACCGAACCATAGGCACAAAGGCCACCCCAAAGCACCTTAACCTTGACAAACAAAATAATTTCGGAAGAAGACCAATAGCCAACCAAGGTAGCGCACCTTTCTCCAAGGCTAGCGCACCAAGAAAGAATAACCAAATACCAAGTAGAAAGTCCAAACCATAACTAAGAGAAAGTCCAACCAAAAGCCAAAATCTCAGTTGCAGCTGCACTCTCTCTCCAAACTTGCGCACCACTAGTCTTATGCAATTATGAGTGAGTGAGTGTCAAATGAGCTCTAGTGCACTCTATTTATATTGCTCTATCTCACTTGACTGGGTTGACTTCTCTTTCTAAAGGCTAATAACTAAATATTAAATATTATCTTGAGTCGACTTGTCTTCTAGGATTATTATCCAATGTTTTAGGGTTTCTCTTGCTTCCCACAATATTCTAGTCTTGTCAAAGATTACATGTGGAGGTTAATACCTCCCGTAGCTACCATAACATCAACACTCCCTCCTAGATAGAGAGGTATTAAAGGTAATGGTCTTGAGCACAAACATACCATTCAACTGGTAGCATCATCATAGCCACACAGGTTATCTTATGATCACGTAGATCAACTCACGAGCAACATCATCACTATCAGTATCATATGATAACATCAACTGCATCATCTCTCGAAGCCATACTACATCTGAGTAATCGGACATGATGTTGAATAAGTCACTCACTCCACAGAGTGATACAAGGACCATTCTTCTAATCTAGACATACGTCCTAGAAGAATGATTATCCCATCAGATGTTGAAAGCTATGCCATGGGATACAGAAACCATTCCTACAAGAATGTTAGTCACGGGATATTTTCTAATCGATTCATATGTACCATAGAGATCCATCTCTACCTATATGTCTTAGAAAATATCGGTCCTGAACCATTTTCCTAATCAGGCCACAAACTATGCCTTGGGAAAATACCAGTCCATGATACGTCAACAAACTGTCAACCTGGACCCTTCTCCATAGAGAGAATGCTTGTCCACCAACGATATGTTATGTATGGACCATTCTCTGCCTGGAGAATGTCTGTCCACCAGCACACTGACTATCCATCTAGCTGGCAATCAACTCCAACACTAGTGGTAATCTCCATGGCACTCAGATAGTAGCATATTGTTGCTATAATACCATCCAATAGAGCACAATTGTGCCTATCCATAGTAGTATACAACTACTATTCAGTGGTACGCAACCACTCCTAGTAGAACACCGCTACTAACTAGTGACACACAGTCACTACCAGTGGATCACATCCACCACATTAGCATACAACTATTGTCCAGAGACATACAGTCTCCACAACAATCATATCATCTGATATAAACCTGCATAAACAATATCATGATACACACTGAATCATCTCGACCATTCTTCCACTAACTTCTGTGATATCTGGAAGAGCATCTTCCCTCATAAAGTAAAACATCAGCCATAGGCTATCTGGACTATTCTTTCCAAACATAGAAGAATAATTGTCCCTGATTTCTGAGCTTGGACCATTCACCTAATTGGGTCATTCATCCAACACTAATCATATTGCAACCTGGAGAGAATGAGTCTGCCCTAGGGAATGCTTGTCCCTGATTGTTGAACCTAGACCATTCACCTAATTGGTCCATTCCTTCGACACTAATCACAGCGCAACCTGGAGATAATGAGTTTTCCATAGGGAATGATTGTCCATACCATTTCCTATGGAAATGACTTGTCCTGCACCAACCTCCAAAACAGAGCATTCTTCAAAACTGCTCACAACTGTGAACTTCGAAAGAATGACTACTCAATGAGGTGGACCATTCTACTTGACCACTACTCAAAGTGACTGCCAAGAAGAATGACTATCCTAGACCATTCCCCCACACTGGCCACAAGGGGAATCACTGTCTATGGTACATCATTAATCTATCGGACCATTTTTATTACAAAAATGATTGTTCGATCTGGACCATTTTCCGAACTGGAAAATGACTGCCCGTCGGAAATATCGAACCACTTTCCGAACTGGAAAGGAACTGCTCGACCTGGAGCATTTTCCGAACTAGAAAATGACTATCCATAAATCAATAACATATCAGTGCTCCCTCCCAACCTGGAAGTAATAACTTTCTTTCTCAATAAGGAAGTTGTCTCCATGAGCCCCAACTTGTCCCTTAAGTATGCAAACTTTTCATCTTGGACAGAGGTTTTACCAAAATATCTGTTATCTACTCATCTGTGGAGATATATTGGAGAACCACTTCTCCCCTCTGGACTTTATCACGGAGAATATAATTCTTGATCTCAATGTGTTTCAACCTGTCATGTAACACGAGGTTCTCTGAAAGCTTCACATAGCTCTGATCATCACAATATATCACGGTCGAATTCAACACCCGATCAAACAATGCATAAACCAACTTAAGGAGCCACACTGCTTTCGTACAAGCATCACAAGCTGCAATATACTCTTCTTATGTAGTGTTGAGTGCAACAAAATTTTGTTTCCTGCTAACCCATGACATCATGGCAAAGTTTAAACTGAAACATATCCAAGTAGCACTTCTTATGTCATCTGCACTCCCTTCACAATATGAATCGATAAATCCATGCAATTGTATATCATAACTTAAACATCCCACAAAACAAATATTTGGCTGAGTATTCTCCAAATACATTAACGAGTCAATCAATTGTCGATACAGAGACGGGTCTATTGGATTAGAGTCTCTCAACTTCTTTAAATATGTCATCATGGGAGTTTTCCATGGATTTGCAATCCATCATCTCGAACTTTTGAAGAACCATTTCAATATACTTCCTTTGTCATAGGAAGTTTTCACCACAATTTTGTTGTACATGAGAGGCTCTGCACCAAGTTTGATTGAATCCATACAAGGTCTTCTTCCATCTGCATACAAGGGTCTCTTTCTGGTATACCTAAAAACCTTGAGGTTGCTCTACATACGCTTCTTCTTTAATTACATTGTTGAGAAGAACAGTCTTTACATTCATCTAATGTAAACTCCAACCCATGGATACTGCAGGAGATATAATGGCTCAGGTAGAGGTATATCTGGTTACTAAAACAAATTGTCATCATAGTCTTCTCCCTCCTACTGGGAGAACCCTCTAGCCCTGAGTCTCGCCTTGTATCTATCAATGCTCAAGTCTTTTTCACAATTTCTCACATACATTGTTCTTCATCACAAATTCCTTCCATTCTTTCTGCTTGACTGCTTCTAGTGGGTTCAAACCGGTTCAATTGATTGTTCTGACTTTTCTTTCTTTCTTGGAATCTTCATGTTCTTCCTCATGTTTCTCTTCAATGTTGGATTCCATGTAATCTTCTATAGATTACATGCCCTTCTTTCATGGAGGCTCCAACCTTCTGTCATAGCAACATAAATGTAGATGGACAACCAAGGATATTCAAGGCTTCTTTTCGAAGAAGACTTCTTCTAGAGTTAAATTGAACATGTGTTTCTTATCATGGTTGCTACTTTCAATGGGGAACATGGATAGATACTTTAGAATCTTCACAAATTATTCAATGGATCATATCATTTAGGATTAGCTCCCTCCTAATACTAGCTTCATGCATGAATGCATGCTCTTCTTTTGGAATTATGCGATCAACTCCCTCCATCTGAGAGAGTCCATGCTTATGTTTGCTACATCTCTCTTTTCTTTCTAAAAAGTGTCACAAGCCTGTTCTGGTTTCTTTTTTATTTCTGACTTCCTTCGAGTCTAACTCCTTTGAGTCTCTTTAAGTTTGTTTCTATATGTTCTGATTGTTGCCCATCTGGCAATTGTGTCATCCTCATAAACTTTTTCTATGACAGCTTCCACAAGGATTATTCATCAAACATATTTCACAAGGGTACCTTCTCGGAACAAGAGCAATGGGAACAAACATGAATATCTATCTAGAGGAGATGTTAATTCAACTTGTGAACAAGTACTATAAGCATCTATATCAATAGTATTCATATGCAGTCGAGTATTTATTGCACCTAGCAATAATAAAATCTTTCAAAAACTATTTTCATAATTTGTAATGTAGCAACTATCACCTTTGATATACACAAATTTGAAGCTTAACAATTTAATCAAACTTGGAACCTGAAGCCTCAACTGTTATGGAGGGTGTGCATGTTCTTCTAAATGCACTGAATTCAAGAATACAGCTTGGACAAGATCTCTACTATTTTCCTTGCAAACACACTCATGTTTTGCTAGATGATATAACTTAGATAGCATATACAAATGCATACCTTTGAAACCTTGTAGCATCGTCCAACTTGTCTTCCAATCTAAAACTATATACCATCTTGACAAGAAGAGATTAGAAACTCAATTAGAAGATTCAATGATTAGAACAAACTAGAAACTCTAAAATTTCAACTTTGACCATAAAATCAATTTGACCAGAAGTCAACCTTTGACTTTGACTTTGACCAAAGATTCAAACCTGACGTTTTCGCTAGCTAAGAGTACCAAGAGGTGCGCTAGGTTAGGGCGCACTAGGATATCAAGTAATTAGGTCAAATGCTTCATCATAAGTGCCTGAACACAAGGGTTAGGGTTTGTTGCAGTTACATAATCAGAAAACCTAGTTGCAACTATAATTTGTGCCATAACAAGATTAACAAATAACTTCCCAATGACCTGTATGAATATAGTGTGGGCCCATGACCTATTAGAAATAAAGAGATGTGCTCTTTTTTCCATAGACAATATAGCAATATTGTCACCCAACCATAGGCACAAAGGCCACCCCTGAGCACCTTAACCTTGACAAACAGAATAATTATGGAAGCAGCCCAATAGCCAACCAAGGTAGCACACCTTTCTCCAGGGCTAGCGCACCAAGAAAGAATAAGCAAAGACTAAGCAAAAATTCCAAACCATAACCAAGAGAAAGTCCAACCAAAACCCAAAATCCCAGTTGCAGCAGTTGCAGCTGCACTCCCTCTCCAAACTTGCGCACCACTAGTCTTATGCAGTTGTGAGTGAGTGAGTGTCAAATGAGCTCTAGTGCCCTCTATTTATACTGGTCTATCTCACTTGACTAGGCCGAATTCTCTTTCTAGAGGCTAATAACTCAACATTGAATATTCTCTTGAGACAACTTGTCTTCTAGGGTTATTATCCAACGTTTTAGGGTTTATCTTGCTTCTCGAAATATTATAGTCTTGTCAAAGGTTACATGTGGAGGTTAATACCTCCCGCAACTACCATAATATCAACAACTATATCCCACGAATATGCCCTCGTCTCCTAAAGGCTCCAGCTTTGTCCTCTTCTCTGCATGCACATGGATGTATACTGAACAACTAAATATCCTCAAATTTCATATCTCTGGCTTCACTCCTGTGAATGCTTCCTCAGGAGTCTTCTCCCCCAATATCCTGTGAGGACTCGTGTTCTGCATATACATTGTCATGTTACATGCCTCTTCCCAAAGTAACATAGGCAAATCCTAGTCATGTATCATAGCCATGGCAGAACCGATGATGGATTGGTTCTTTCTCTCCACAACGCCATTCTGTTGAGTGTTGTACAAGACTGTCAACTCCCTCTTGACCCCCACCTCCTTGCAGAAATCCTTGAAGTCATTGGAGGTGTACTCTCCTCCACTGTCCGACCTCAAGACCTTCGTCCCTTTCTATTTCTCCACTTGGGCCTTGAGCTCCCAAAACCGACTGAAGACCTCATCCTTGGTCTTCATAAAGAAGATCTAGGTTTTCCTAGAAAAGTTATCAATGAATGTCACATAGTATGATGCTCCTTGCACTAATGCTACTGACATTGGTCCACACACATATGAATGTATAAGATCCAAAATCCCCTTGGACCTACTCTTGTTGCTTGGAAAAGCAGCATTTGCATTCTTACCAAGTGCACACCCTCTGCACATGCCCTGCTGCTTAATGTTGAAATATGGAAGACCAATGACAATCTCCCTTAGAATCGAAAATGCCATGTAATGCATGTGTCCCATCCTCATGTGCCATAACTCACACAAGTTGTCACTGTCATGTACCAAGGTCACCTGAATAGGATTTCCCTTCAACCAGTATAAATTTCCCTCTCTAACCCCAATGCATTGTTCTGCCAGAGCTAGATCCCTCTAGATGTATGAGTACTTTCCCTTTCTTAGACATGACGAAAAAATCCTTATCCTCCATAAATGAGATTGAGAGAAAATTCTTCTTCAATCCTAGTACATATAGCACATCCTGGGCCTCAAAAGAACCTCCTGACTCAAGCTAGAACAAGATTGTTCCCTCTTCCTTCACTACATACTTGGCATCATCACCAAGCTCCACATAGATCCCTGAGTCCTCTGTCAGATTGTTGAATATCTCCCATGTTGTTTTCATAGGACATGATGCACCATTGTCCAAGTACCGCACACTCCTTGTGACCGTGTTGGTAGAGAGGAAGGAGACTAGTGTGAATTCCTTCTCAAACTTCGCAACAAACTCATCCAACTAAGTTTCCGTTGATGTTGCTATATGTTGCGATTTCCCTTTCCCTTTCTTCTTCTCTAGACACTAAGATGCATAATGACCACTCTTGTGGCACGCGAAACACTTGATCTTACTCAAGTCCTTCTTCTTTCCTGGCTATGAGTTTTCCCCCTCACTATTACCCTTGGAACCCTTTCCTTTGCCCTTCTTTGCCTAACTAACAAGGGCTAGGTTCTCCTCTCCATTTCCTTGCCTACCAGCTTTAGAATCCTCTTGAGTCTCTTCCTGGATGCAATCATCCCAAAGTCTCTCTCAATTGGAAAATTTCTCCCGAGCACAGATCCCCTTGACAAATGGTTCCCATGAATTGGTGAAACCATTCATTGCCACATTTACAGGTTCTACGTCATCCACTTTCTCCCTAATGGTTGCAAGTTGATCACCTGTTTGGGAGATCCTTATGCAGTAGTTGGTAACACTGTCATATCTTGACATTTGGATGGATATGAGCTTGTTTCTCAAGATCATCTTCCTATTCAAGTTGTCACTTTGAAACAAATCCACTAGAGCCTTGAAAAGTTCTCTGGTCGATTTCTTCTCTGCCACATGATGGATTAAATGATCCTTCACAACTTTAATGTCCTTCTTTAGAATGGCCTTCTTTGTTGCATTTGTCAATGTAGGAACAACCTTCTCTACAATCTCTCAAAGGTAATATTCCTTCAAAAGCAAGGTTACCCTCGCCTTCCAAGATGGGAAGTTAGATGATCCATCCAACCGGTTTTCAAACCTGAGACTGGTTGTTTCCATTTCGAGATATGCACAAAAAAAATTGTTGTGTTCTTATTCCTTCAAGCACCCACAAGAATTTTATTGTCGGTTTATAGATCTGTAGAGATCTCCTTGCTGATCTAACAGATCTATTGCACAAACTGGCGTGTATTTGAAATTGATCTCCCTCTCAAAGTGCAATCTCTTATATTGTTAGGGTCCTAACCCACACATAGGTAAAACAATATATTTGGATGTAATAAAGGTCAATATTAATAAGGCCTTGCAATAAAATAGAATAAGTCGAATGTAAGAAGACCTAATAGAAGCTTCCGCTTCTAGAAGGATCTTCCT
>ML796359.1:74546-86275 GCA_009831015.1 Picea engelmannii
TTCATTTTAGGAAAGTTATTAAAAGCATGAGAGGGGATCTAGGAACCCTAGGAGTAATTTTAGGAGCGACTTTAGGGGGAGTGAGGGAATTGAGTCTTTTAATTATTAAAAAGAAATTAATTTTTGGAGAACCATAGGGATGAATGACACTTGGACGACAGAGAATTTTAGAGGATGGTCATTAAAAAAAATTTAAATTAATAATGATTTAGGAAAGTAGTTGGGTCTGAAATTTCTATAAAATAAGGGGAAATTGGAGGAAGAGGGATGAACGGTTAGTGTAACGTTACGCTGCCGGATTGTGGCTTGACGGATTGCTTGTGAGGAGTTGGGTTTATCTCAGCTGTATTGGAGTGGTAGCTCAGCCTTGGAGGCGAGCTGAGAAGCTAGTCTTATCTCTGGATCTTGTGTGGCCCCTTTGCGGCTCGGGGGGGGCTAAGGGGGAAGCAGAGTACCCCTAGCGATTGGCTGGGAGGTATCGGTGAGCTTTACACGATCGATGAGCGGGAGCGGCAAGGAGCACGGGACGCGGCACGGAGCACGGGACGTCGTCCAAGGCAAGCGAAAGGCAACGGTATGATTTTAATTGGTGAAGTAGAATGCATTTTTATATTCGGCAATTTTAATGTTATTGATGCTGTATATTTCCCTTTCATTCATCGTTCTGACTGTATGAAATCTTTCTGCCGAAATTCTGGACTGTGCAAATTTAAATGATGGTGCGGGAATGTGTAATTTTAATAATGCTGTTATATTCTTTTTATTCTGTTATATTCTTTTTATTCATCTTTTTATTTCAATGGTTATGGTTAAATGGGTAATGAAATTGGAAGTCTGGAACTTCGTTTTTGTAATCATTGCTGTGGTGGATGATAGAACACGTTTTCTTTTTTTGGGAGGGGGAAAAGACTTTACTGTGTGCGTCTTCCTTTTGTGGCATGGGAGTTACATTGACCTGCGTTTTTCATTGGTGTATGGTGCTTTATTTGCTATAGGTGTGTATGGGCGTTTTACATTGATCTATGGGCGTGTATGGGAGTTACATTGACCTGCATTTTTCATTGGTGTATGGCATTTTAATTGCTGTAGGCGTGTATGGGCGTTTTACATTGTTGTATGGGCGTGTATGGGCGTGCATGGGCGTTTTACCCTGACCTGCGTGTTACAGTTGAGTATGGGCAATTTTTACTTACAGAGGGGGCATTAATGTAAACCAGTGAGCGTTCTTTTCAACCTTACCGACTGTGTTTTGTCTACATGAACCCCATTCTGCATCCTTATTGTTGTGTCTATTGACAACCTCTGTCCACGTGATTAAATCCCCTCACTGCGCCCACCAGTATTTTGTTATTTCGCTGCTGTCATAATCTCTTTGATTACACCTGAGTCGATGGTAAGAAGGGCGTTTCTGCCCGATCGTTTTTGTAAATTCCCTTCCTTGTGTTTTGGTATAATTTTTCCCTTTTTACTCCCTGGTGGGACCTCTGTTCAATCGCCATTCATTGCTAACTGTGGGGTCCTGTTATTGTAATTGTGACTCTGTTGGAACGAAGCGAACTGCCCGACTATCCTTGATCTTCTCATTATAGTTTCCTTTTGTTCGTGGTAACCATGCCGTGTAATTTCCTCGCCTTCTTGCTGAATGTAATGGTAATATCAAGGTAGAGGGTTGGGTCATTCTTCAACATGGTTCAGAGCTCATTTTGTTTAATAAGATTTAGTACATTCAATTAAAATGATATTTAAAAATACATATATATCATTGTCTAAATATATGCAATCATTGTCAATACATATGTATGTACTCGTCACTGCTAATTATGCTGTTCTATGTGAAACGTTCTGCCTTTATTACAGCTATCTTCAACCACACATAAGATATTACACTTTGTACTACAATTGTCTAGTTATGCTATTGTTGGGAAGGTTATGCTTATTCCCTTCGTGAATGGTGACATGGTTTTATTCTATTGGAAGTAAGTGGTCTTATTACCACTGCCTAGTTTTATTGGTAATAATGGCTAGGGTAATATTGATGAAGGTGTAATAATGGTTAAAGTGATGGTAGTAAAAGTATTATGGTGTTGATGGTATTAGTGTTAAATAATCATGGCCTTATGAGGTAGCGAGTTTAAGGGAACTATCGAATAATGTAGTGAAATGAAATGTTATGTTAGTAAATATTAATTCCATGGAACGTAATGAAGTGAAAGGCACCGAATTGTTAGGTTAATGCTTTGGCCAAGCTAAGGCTAAGGCTATTAGGTTGCTTGGAATGATACAGGATGTAATGTCTGATGTTAACACTTATGGACTTGCAATAGGTAAAGGAAGAATGTTATGGCATAAATATGTCATTTAATAATTGTTTATAAATTTCATAATTGTAATGTATTGTTGAATATGAAATTGTATTGTTCTTACCCTATCAACAATTTGCAAGGTTAGAGTAGAAATGTATGACCATTATTTTTAATTCAATATTATTGTAATTAGGAATGAAATGATAGGGTTATCTTATTGTAGTGTTAGTGTAAACTATTGATATTGATGAGACATACATGGTGAATGTCCTAGATTGCATACATTAAATTACTCGGAGTTAGTAATGAGGGTTGATGATTCATTGAATAATGTTGAACTTGGGTTCATTGTCGGAGTCTTTCCGTCACCTGCCTTCCGTAAGGGACGTAATTGTCTTCTTGTTATGTTGTACGTGATAGTATTCAGTTGGTTGCTTGGTCGGTTGTGTCGGGCGGGATATAGTCACCCCCTGGTAGCCTTAGGAGACATGTCTGTGTGAGGGATTTTTCTGTGTAAGAATCCAGTGCCGTATCAAGAGTCTCGGGCCCTTTAAAGGCAGGGTTTCCACACTTGCGACACACCTGACATAGATTACTAGTTTCTGCCTGAGCAGTCGGCCAGGATCCTGTCTAATCTTCTTTCGAGAAGACATAAGACTAAAAGCCCTGCTTTTCTGTGCAGAAATAGTAAACTCTACTGTTGGATTCTTCCGTCTATGACTGTACCGTACTTAACACCTGGTGTTGTTTTCTACTTACAACTGATAGTTGTACGCCTTATGTCTAGGGGTGTGTATCGCTTGTTGTCACGGTGTTATGTCGGGTCGTCTTGTTGTGTTCGTCTTTCTTGCGTCTCGTTCTAGGTCGGGTTACTAGTTTCTGCCTGAGCAGTCGGACAGGAGCCTGTCTAATCTTCTTTTGAGAAGACATAAGACTAAACGCCCTGCTTTCCTGTGCAGAAATAGTAACCCTAACACCCTGAATTCTTCCCTCTGTGTTCTTACTGTGCACCCCCAGAATGTTTTATTGTTTGTGTTGTGCGCCTTATGCCTAGGGTTGTATATTGTTGCAGTTACTTGTTGTGTGCCTTCAGTCTTCTTGTGCTGAACTTCGTGGTTGCGTCTTGTTGGTTGTCGAGTGGCGTCGTACATTTAAGTGTGTTGTTACTTCTACACGCATGCACACACCTTAAACATATTTTTTTTTTTCATCTGTTACTAGAATGGTTGTCGTAACGAGGAGGAAGTTACAAGGTTTCTGTTGACTTACTGATTATAATTGAAGAGCAACAAGAGGAATATTAGTAAGAGGAAAAATCTTCACCTACTAGCAGAATGAAACTCTTATCTATAGAATATTTAAATAATGACTCAGTGATTGAAAACAATAGACCCCTTTCTTTTGACAAATATTTTGAACAAACTAAGAATATGGCTCTTGATCAACCATCTTGTGCAATAACCGAGAATATACCACTAGTTTTCATGGACACTTAGAGTTTGTATTTATGTAATAAAAAAGGTATGTTTATTGGATGTATTGTCATGGAACATATTACAATACCTGAGAAAGAAAGTGATTCATATGCTAAGGAAATTTTTTATTACCCAAACTCTGAATTTTTGTATACATTGTACCCTGATTTATTTGTTGACCTTGACTCCTAGAAAGTTAATTATGACTTCCATGTATTTGAAAATGTTGTTTTAGTAGCATAGGAAATCTATATAGGAAATTTTTAGTGGCACAATCAACCAAGAGATTAAGAGTTGGAATAGGAGTTGAAGGAACTAGACGATTAGTCCTCAGCCAACCTATGATCAATTAGGAGTTTGAGAAGATGAATTAGTCAATATACCAACCAGAAACAATCTTCAGAGAGGGGATAAAGAAATTCTCGTAGGGGCCTTTCACCATTAACCAAAATAATTACATTCACCTTTCAAAAAAATAATTTCACCTTTATACTTTCAACTTAATCCATTTGTCTTTAGCCTTTAGCCCCTCACCTCTCACAAAACAACACCTCACCTCACCTAAGAACTGAAAATCAGAACCAACAGACTTACCCTCACAAGACCGAATCACCCACCCCATGAAAACAAGTTGGTCAATTTCTAATGAGGTGCAGATTGATGGTAGTTTTCAATTGACAGATGTGGAAGATTATCTTGATTTACAAAACTAGGAAAAAAATTCCATTTAAATTATGTCAACAATATTTTCTCTATGAGGTTTCTTAAAAAGTTTATTGAAATGATTTGTTTTCACCTCAACCATCTCATAAAACCTATGATATTTCCCTCATGCCTCATTCTTAAAACTCCAAATGGTATTTGATATTTTCATCATCTTTGCATAATTGTGAAAAAATTAGGTGTTTTCATCTCCCCAAGCTACCCAAGCTACTCTAGTTTTTTGCCTCCATTTTGATTCTTCCTAGTCAAGAAACTCATTTTTTCATGGCTCCAAAACATTTAAGTTACTTATCTCTTCTTCATTTGAAAATTCCATTCATGTTAGGTTTGAAGATGTTAGAAATTTCTTCTTCCAGTATCCATGTCTACTCTTATGGATCGTTGTGTTTAGATTTGGCCCACTCAACAAATTTTATTTTTACAATTTTAAAATTGTCACTAAATTAAAATGTAACAGATTCCTCCAATTGATTGTCCATATGTTTCCATTTACTATCACACAAATCCCTAAATTCAATATCCTTAGACCAATGAGAGTTGAATTTATAAGGGCTTTAGGGATTTTCATTCTGCCTCCCCCACTAGGAGAAATATGGGAACATGAACAAAAATATGCAACAATCCCCTTCGAACTAATCTTTATCAAAATAAAATACTACAGTGTGAATTGCTTAAAATTTATATCAACTTAGTAAACCAAATGAAAATTTTTAACATCCTTGCACGCACAAAAGGGTTGTTGTGATATCCAAGCCTGTTTTAATTTTTTTCATTCATAAGACTTTTAGAAATCAATTATAAACTAAAACCTCAACATTGAATTGGGTTTCTCAACTATTTTATGTAGAATTGGAAATATTTGTTGTATGTGGCATGMAATATTGGAATTGGAAACCATATTATATGTCATGTCGATCAAAATGGGAACAAYAAATTCAAGGTTCATTATAGAGGAAAAAAGATCAAGCAATTTGGACTTACTAAATTTCTTAGAAGAACTTGCTTTAGTATTGGGATCCTTATGTGCACCTCTTTTTTAGTGATATTTAAGACCCAAGTGCATATTTTCTCCTTTCATGTAAAGTTTTGGTCTCGTGTAATTATAATTTTTTTGAAATGATAGTACATACCCATTAAGGCCTTTATTTCATTGGTCTTTAGGGTTACAACTATTTGCATATTTCCAGTGATGCATTCCAAACCTATTTGTGTCTGTGTCTCATATTCATAAAGATTCAAGGAAAGGAATATGGAGACACAATTTTTTAGAATCACTAGAGTGATTAATAAAATTTCAAAGTACATTAGGGTAGAGAACATAGGGAATTTATTTTATCTCGCGTATAAATAAGATATAAAAATAAAAATAAAAAAATGTAATTTTATTAATAATGAATTATGACTAATAAAAAATGAAGACAATGCATCATCCAATCATACAATTTGGAATTTAAATGGGTAAATCCACACATCATATAATGATACATTCATAAAATACCATCTGAAAATATCTTGCAATAGTTGTTTAGAAACATTAAGCTCAAATGTGTTGCAATAGTTCTTTGGAATCATTGATGTCAATTTGAGTCTTTAAAAGATAAGGTAAGGTAAGATAATTTTAGTAATGTCCAATGAATGATCATAAAATTAGGTCAATGAGACTAAAACAATAAACTCAATGTAGGCACAAAAAGTGGGAATGCAAAAGAAACTCCCCAATCGATATTGAAAGAAGAGAGAGAAAGAACTAAGTGTCTAATATAAAAAAATTCAATGTTTAACTAAGAGAAGATATAAATAATGTGCAGGTATAAGAAACATGATAGAAATTTAAGAGTCTCAACACTGAACAAAAGAGAGGATGTCAAGGCTTCTAGTGCGCATGTTGGCTACTAATGGTGAGGCCTTCAAAGACATACATAATCCTATGGAAGACATGGAATGGACTTATCATCCCTCCCTCAAATAAAAATTATTCCTTACTCTCTATATAAAAATACATGCAATGTAAGCACAAAAAGTGGGAGTGAAAAAAAACAACCCAATCAATTTTGAAAGAAGAGAGAGAAAGAACTGAGTGTCTATCAAAAAATTGAATGTTTAACTAAGAGAAGATATAAATAAGGTGCAAGTACAAGAAATATGGTAGAAATTTAAGAGTCTCAACATTGAACAAAATATAAGATGTCAAGGCTTTCTAATGCTCACATTGGCTACTAAGGGTGAGGCCTTCAAATGCATACATAATGGTGAAATTCTCTCTCAAGGGTAGGGGCTTGAGAGATCCTTTCACCATTAACCAAAAGTCTTCCATTCACCGTTCAACAGAATCATTTCACCTTTAGAATTTCAACTTAATCCATTCAACTTTAGGCTTTATCCCCTCACCTCTCACAAAACAACACCTCACCTCACTTAAGAACTGGAAATTGGAACCACCAGAATTACCCTCACAAGCACCGAATCACCCACCCCACGAAAACAAGATGGTCAATTTCTAACGAGGTGTAGAGTGATGGTAGTTTTCAATTGACAGATGTGGATTCATTATCCACATAAATATATAGGGTTTGCAAATGTAAATATCCTGAAAGGAATAGATCCCAATACAAAAATAGAAAATACAAGCCAGCATCTAGGGTTTGCAAACAAAAATATGTTTACTTGTGACTTCGCTGAAGAAGGCCCCTCCAAATTCAAATTCTTACTTCACCTTTTGAGAAGTCTCCACATCCTCTTGACAACATTTTTATCCACCATGGCAGTTTCTTATATACCTATATAACCTCCAACGCTCGAATTAACTAAAACCCCTCTCCTTTGGCCGGCTCTGAGCTCTAATGGTCCAATTAACTAAAACCCCTCTCCTCTGGTCAGCTACGGCTCCAATTTAGACCTCACTGACTCCAATACTTCTCGCGAGATCCAATATTGGTCAGGCCGAAAACCTCAATTACACCTCCCTCTGCCCTGTCGAATATTTAACACTACACCCACTCCCTCTATGCAATATTGGTCAGGCTGGAAACCCCAAATACACCTCCCTCTGCATTGTCGAATACTTACCACTGCACCCACTCCCTCTGTGGCGATGGACTAGTTGTATATTACCTGAAACCCCAAACACACCTCCCTCTGCCTTGTCGAATATTTACCACTACATCCATGCCCTCTGCGCCCATGGACTAGTTGCATAATTACCTGAAGTGTGTCGTATTCTCCCGCCTTCTTTGCGCCCTCGCCAAATTATGAAGAGCACCATATTCTCCCACCTTCTGCGCCCTCGTCAAATTATGAATGTGATACCCTATTCTCCCACCGCTTCAAAGAGTAGTTTGAATACATTAATTGTCAACATATGTCATATGTAGTGAAAGTATGTTGTGCAATGAGTGAAATGATAGCAAGAATTATTATAAAAACAATATTATGATATTACAAAATATGATATATTTTTCATAACCATTGATTAATATATTTTAAATCATCCACATAGCTATAGTGTATACAAAGTTTGCAAATTATATTGTGTGACTAATATTTATTTAGTTGTGTTTACCCAACAATCAAATTAGTCAAGTATTTAGTCGTTGCTATTTGTGTGACTAATTATTTAGATGTGTTTTTTTCCCTGACAATCAAATTGGTCATCTATTTAGTCATTTGTAACCGTGTTTCAAAAAAATAGTAGAACTTAGTCATTTTTTCATGTCGTGACTAAAAGTTTTAGTCATGTAGTCATTTATTTGCCAAATTATACTAGTGGATGGTACATGCAAACATCAATGAAAAAGATTGTATATGTTAATGTGAGTGTAGGTGGAGCTTTTAGATATGGATCTCTCAACATAAATCTGAATGGAAGAGATGTAGCAGCAGTCACTTAGCGCTACAAATGGTGTAGGAATCATAGGAGGTCTAAGTACCTCCACCAATACTAAAGTAAGCAAGGGGGATAGCAAAGTTGGATCATGAATGCATTATTCTTGTTGTTTATTTGTCAGAGCCCTCTTTTTGGCATGTGAAGATTAGAAAAATTCAATCAAATTCAATGGGTGTTGAATAACTCGATTTTATCTTCATTTCAACCTTGGTATGTGATACCTTCCTCTCATGCATTAATATTTTATGTCCTGTGACACGAACAACACATAAAAAACTAAGGGTGAAGAAAATCATGTAGCCCTAGAATTTGGTACGTATTCATTTCCTTATAACAATTATAATAGATGAATTTCATCAAAGAGTAATTTAATCAAAGAAATAGTTGTAGAATCAAATGATGTCTTAAAGAAATAGTTGTAGAATCAAATGAGGTCTTTGTTTGTTGATTGATTTATTAATTTTTTAAAATTCATCACTTATTCCCCTCCCTCCGGATGGATCGTGCTAGTTATTCCCCTCCTTTGTCAATTTGGATCTTCCCCTCCCCATCTACCTTCAAACCAAAAGGAAAACAACCTTAAAACGCCTCATAGTTAGTCATAGAAAGAGATTCCCCTACCAATAAATCGAATGCATTCCTATATCTAACCTCTCTTATCCTTCCTAACCTGACAAGTCTAGCTCACAACTAATAGGGGGAGAAGACCTAATATAAAGGAAGGCAAGTTGAGAATGGTATGTGTTTTTTTCCAGTTATATGCATTATTTATTCCTTACTCACCCATAAAATCACTCATATATAATTAAATTAAGTATGATACAAGTAACACTTCTAATTTCATGTTGTCTCAACAACACTGATCAAATTTTTAGGTAGCTCTTCATTGTATCACATGGATATGATATGAATCAATACAAGTATGTGATGGAAGAATTAAGCCTCTCTCACCTATCATTCTTATTTGGATATGGTTCACCCTCAAAATACTTAAGGATTTGGACCCTCTCTCTTGTCTTTCTCAACTACCTCAAATTGTAGCATTCAAGTCGGCTCACCAGATTGATAGCTTGTTCAATAGTCAATATCATAGGTAATTTACTCCCTAAGTGGAGTATTAGGTGGAGGATCAAGCAATGGATCCATGAAATCTACCAAGTGGAATACCCTTCTCAATTGTCAGAGAGCATAATTATGTTCATCGAAAATAGTTTGTTCCCTTGGAGTTTCATTAATGTAATAACAATTATCCTTCCACCTGAACACATTTAGTCAAATCATTATGTATGGACCAAGAAAAAAATATGAATCTTTAACATTGTAAAAAAAAACAAAAAACATGTAATTTAAATAACAAATCAAAATAACAAATATTTTTCACCAAACATTGAAAAGTAAAAAAAATAACAAACAAATTTGAAGTCAAACCAAGTGGACTTCGTGCCAAAAACTACAATACATGGTAAGAAAAAGACTAATAAGGATCCATCCCAAAGACTTACCATTGTTACTATTTTTTTTTTTTTTTGTAAATAAGAAGTGTATGTATATTAAGAGCCTTCGAAAGTTGAAGCAGAGTAGCAAAATACAAATATGACCGAGCTGCAGTTACTGGACTGCCCCAACCATGGGGAAACCAGTCCAGCCAGCCCATCCAACCCACTAGTCAAACAAGTCATAAGTTAAAATAGTAAAAAGAGTATTCAGACTGTTTATCATCTAAGACCTAACTCTTGATTGGACTTGACAAACACTAAAAGCTTAGACACCTGGTAGGTAGCCGGACCATGTGGCATGAAGGTCTCCTGGCCAAGGCTCTTCCTCAATATACGTCACCTCGTCAACCCATTTCTTTCCATCTTCCTCATTGCACGCAACTCCCTCGATGTCGTCCTCTCACTCTTCCTTCTTCCAACCTATTTCTGCTGGACTCTGCACTTTGTTCTGATCTTCACCTTTAGCGGCCGCGGGGTCCTCCATTGTACTGGTTTCGACAGGATCCGGGAATAGAGCCTCATGCATGGATGAGAGAATTTGAAGAAAGCTCGCCACCTTTACGTCCGTAGCCTGTAGGCGAAAATGTAGATCCACCACCTCCTGCCTGAGCTCAAAAACCAGGTCGTGCAGTACAGACAGGCTATCTCTGAATTGCGCCCTATCAAAGGAGTCAGGGAAATGAAGTCCTGCTCTCTTAGGCTCACCTTGAAGAGAAGGGCCGCAACCCAGGTTTCCCAGAGGGTCAAGGAATGGCATGGGGTTAGGAGGATTCGATGGGGGGTCTTGAGAAAGCCACAAGAGTGAAATTGGCATTCGTGGAATTATGGCCATGGAGTTGAACTGCGGAGCTTGCAAAGAGACAGGAGTAGACTCAGACTGATGGTGAGGGGAGGAATCAGTGGAGGTCGAGTCAAGAGGTGTGATCGAGGGCCTTTGAGGCTTCCAGGGAGAGCCCCGCCTCGTTCTGCCCCTTGGTCGAGTCATTGGATGCCCGGTGCAATTGGCAGAGGAAACTAAGGCCGCTTGGTGGAGGAGTATGACAGGGACTACCTCGCTCCAGAGGAAAAGAACAGAGATAAGCCTATGTTGCGAAGGGATGAGCCCTGCGGACAACAAGCAGAAGTGAATCACAAACATAGTGAGCCAATCTATTCAAATTCACAGCGAAGGGGAAAGGAATGCGTAAATGCTCCTTCGTATCGCCATAAAGGGAATTTAAACTCCGGGGAGGGTGGTGGGTTGTGGCACAAGACCATCACGTGGATCCATGCCGCAGTGGCTGGTACCTTCGCCCATCTCTTGCCACGATGACCGCTCTGACACCCCATCCGGGGGGGCATCTACCATTCTAGCTTTGCGAATACACTGCTGGAGGATAGGGTGATTTTGATCTCGGGCTGAATTACAGTGAAGGTCTGGTCCTCTCCATTTGGTGCCCAGATTAGCCAATTCATCAACAACTTGATTCACCTTCCTCCTGATGTGTGTGGAAATGATAACTTGATTTGGATGCATTAGACCTGCAATGATCTGTAAGCCATGTGCCAGTCTCCAGCTGGGCGAGATACTGTCCGGGTTTTCCCCATTTAAGATTCGGCGCAGCAGGCTGATGATGACTTGAGAGTCCCCCTCTACGATCATCTTTGTAAAATTATTTTTGATGGCCAGTTGCAGTCCCTTGATGAGACCCCAGAGTTCTGCTACATTGTTCGTAGAATGCCCGAGGGGCCCTGCTCCTATTTCAAGGATGTGCCCGTGATGATTACGAAAGACTACCCCATAACTGGCAGCGCCAGGATTGCCTTTAGAGGCTCCATCGAAATTGAGCTTAACAAAATCCTCTGGAGG
>ML796359.1:98992-116595 GCA_009831015.1 Picea engelmannii
GGTTTATAATGTAATTGTTTTTATTGAAATTAATCTTCTTGAAGATCTAGTAATATAAGTATAATTAACTAAATATGAAAATTGATTAGAAAGATCATTTTTTTATCAAGTTGAATAGTCAACTTAGAACTCATTGCATATGGCGATGTTCATGTGAGTGAAGAAGTGGAATCGTAAAGCATCAATCATCACCTCCAACACTTGCATCCTATAACCAAGATTTTTCAAGAAGCTCACCATCCCAAAATTGTTATATAGCTCAAGCATGCTTTACCATGTAGTTTTCCCCTAAACTCAAGTCCACTTAGATTTCTACCCCATTTTCAAAACATTAACCATTGTGTCTTACAAGGTATTAATTTAGAGCTCCCTTGCATATTTTATTGAGCCACCTTGGTGCACATCTTATCTTGAGTGGTGATTGTCTACATGTAGATGGATGCTCCATAAGATAGTAGTGACAAGCAAATGATGTGACCAATAGTGAGTATATGAAGCAAGAATCAACAAGTAAAATGGTGCAAGCAACAAAGCAACATACATAACAAATAAGTGGATGAGAGTTCGAACAAGAAACAACCAAAAACTTGTAGGAACAAGAAATGAGGCTCAATAGTAGATCTCAAAAAATGGGACTCCCAAATGAAAGAGCTTATGATGGGTGTTGAAAGACAAAGGGATCTAAACTAGGGCAACCTATCATATGAAATATCTATCATCGAATGAATGTAGGAGAGATGCATGGCATTGATTGAGGCAACATCGTCCAATGAGGTGGATCCTAAGGAAAACAAGTGTTGTGTGGCAGCGTAGTCCCTGTCAAGTAGATTATAAGGTGATTTTTGGAAAATGGGGAGAGCCGAGTAATATTGTTAAAAAAACTGAAATTAACAGTATGGTAAGTAAACAGTAATTAGAATAGATGTTTAAAAAATATTAAAAAGTTATGTTCAATTGTTTTTTAGAAATGAAATGATAAATAAAATTGTAAATGTTAAAAGGTATACTGAAATTACATTGAATAGTAATTTAATAATTAATGTGCATTGCCAATCCTTTCGATCTTGTGTCATGAGTTGTCACTAAGCAAAGCAGTGCCAATCTTTTTTGAACATGTGTGTTGAGTTGTGACTAGTAAAATCATAATCCATGTGCCTTGGGAAGGGTGCGTAGGTAGCGGGGATGGAAGGAAGTAATAAATGCTTTGAAATATTTGTGAAGCCGGGTAGAGTGAAGCTTGCGAGCTGGAGGAATTGTAGAGCATGAAAGTTTTTGGTGCAAGATGTACATCACGAAATTGTAGATGGCGAAAGTTTTGGGTGCAAGATTTATAATAGCACCAACCCGGATATCAACGGCTATAAAGTTGGCTAACTATGGAATTGTAGATCACCGAAGTTTTGGGTGAAATATGTATATCACGAAAAAGGGGGAAGGAAAGTTCGGTTACGCCAACTCGACAACTGGTGGCCATAGAATTGGTTAGGTATCAAAAGAAACAACGGTGGGTCGGACTCCTGTAAATCATGGTTGAATGTGTTTCTTGCTTATTAATGCCAATAAGAGAACCTATGTGTTGAGTTGCCACTAGTAAAATTATAATGAATGTGCATTGGAAAGGGAGAGAATGTGGCCGGGGTTGAAGAGACCAACAAATGGTTTGAAATTTTTGTGAACCCGGGTATAGTAAAGGTTGTGGCCATAAAGTTGGCTAAGTATGGAATTGTAGATCAGGGAAGTTTAGGGTGCAAGATGTATATCACAGAACACGGGGAATGAGAGTTCGGTTGCGCTAACTCGAGAACCAGTGGCCATAGAGTTGGCTAGGTATGAAAATCAACTTGAATGTCTTTTTTTCTTATTAATTCCAATGAGCGAACCTATGTGCTGAGTTGTCGCTAGTAAAATCATAACTAATGTGCATTGGGAAGGGTAGGAATGTGGCGGGGATTGAAGAGAGTGATAAATGGTTTGAAACTTTTGTGAACCGGGGTTGAATTGTAAATGACGAAAGTGTTTGGTGCAAAATGTATATCACGGAAGTGTTGTGTGCAACATGTATATCATGAAACAGGGGGCATAAGAATTCGATAGCGCTAAGGCGTGACCCCGCGGTGAGATAATTGGATGATTGTTGAAAGGGACTGTGGTTGGTCGGGCTCATGATGTGACAATATAGGACCAATCCATGAGTTCGAGAAAGTCAGGTTCAAGTTTAAAGAGATTTTGTCTATACGTATTTAAATTGTATTTATATTAACATATCTTAGTAGATTATTTGTGGTCCAAATGTAAACCATGTTCCAATTTGTGGACGAATTGTAGACCACATAATTTTTGGGTGCAAGATGTATATCGCGGACTTGTAGATGACGAAAATTTTGGGTGCAATATTTATAATAGAACCAACTTGGGGGTCGGTCGGAGCCCCGTAAATCGTTGTTGAATGCGTTTTTTGCTTATTAATGCTGAAGATCCACAAAAAAAATAAAAAAAAACCAGAAGCCATAATATTGACCTCTGCCAATTTGATAATAGGGAGGTTTAGTTGATGGATCCAAATATGCCTTACTTCAGGCGACTAGGGTGCACGTGGGGGGCCTGTGAGAAAATCTAATGTTTTGATGAATATTTGTTTATATTACTACATGTGGCAATAATTGTGTTATAGTATTTAGAATGAACACTAGAGGATGGTAATATAATTTGTCGTAAATATTTATTTAATGCATTTTAATGGGAGATGTCGTCCAGATTTGCGCTCATCAATGCCAATATTTTCAAAGCTAATAAAAGCGTAATCAATTTGCATTGGGAAAGTGTGCGAAGATGGTAGGGAAATCGACAAAGTATGGAAAGGCGGGAAAAATATTGTCAGTTGTGTAATATACATGGATCTCGACAAAATGAGGTCCAAGTTAGAAGATAATTTGT
Source organism: Picea engelmannii (assembly GCA_009831015.1). Classification (NCBI taxonomy): domain Eukaryota; kingdom Viridiplantae; phylum Streptophyta; class Pinopsida; order Pinales; family Pinaceae; genus Picea; species Picea engelmannii. Next base: position 101,927 of record ML796359.1, read on the forward strand.
TTATTTTTACTTAAACAATTTTCATATTATTTTATTTTATTATTATTCTTTGTGGCGCAAATGCAAACTATGTTCAAATTGGAAGGGTGGAGCAACATTTTCATATGCAAGAATACTCTCAAATATGTGAACCTATAATATATGCACAATATTAAAGAGGGGCATCATCTCAACACCTTTGTAGATGAGTGGGCCAACACAATATTGCATTCTTGCTATGATGATGCCTTAAAAAAACTAAAATAACCAACATTTTTGGTGAATTCAAGATTGACAGAAAGAAACTAATCAGATTCCATAATATTCTCCCATTAATGCATTTTAATGGGAGATGTCCTTGAGATTTCCGCTTATTAATGCCAATCTTTTCGAACATCTTTGGTGAGTTGTCACTAGTAAAATCATAATTAATGTGCATTGGGAAGGGGTGAAGGTGGCGGGGATGGAGGGGAGTGAAAAATGCTTTGATACTTTTTTGAACTTGGGAGTTTGTGAACTCGCGAAACTTTGAAGAAACGATTAAGTATGGAAAGGTGGGGCGGTCAGACAGAGTCATTGTAGGTAGAGCTAGTATTATGAATTCCGGTAGTTCATGGTCGAATTGTAGATCACCCAAGTTTTGGGTTTAAGATGTATACTCCAAACACAGGGCATGAGAGTTCGATAACACCTACCCGGTATCCCGTGTCCATAAAATTGGCTAAGTTAGGAAACAAAAGCGGTCGGCGGGACTCGTGATGTCAAGATATAGATGGATATAGAATCTGTGAGTCTTCCACCCAGGAACCCGCGAGCATAGAAATGGGACTAAGTATAGAAGAGGAAAAAAGAAAGGGAGCAAAGAACTTTATGCTTGACATAAGAACACTTTGTTTGATAATTATCAAGCGATAGAAACATATCGACTATGGGGCATGAGAGTTCCATAGAGCCTAGCTGGGAACTGGCGGGCATAAAATTGACTAAGTATCGAAATGAACAACAATTGGTAGGACTCGTGATGTGAAGATATAAAATTTCCAAGTCCGCAACCTTGAGAATCTGCGAGCATAGACATGTGACTATGTATAGAAGCAGAAACAGATAATAGAGGAGAAGAAGAAAAGGGAAAAAGCGGCGAGTATAGAAGATAAAAACAAAGAGAGTAAAGAAATTTATGTGTCACAAAACAACGCTTGGTCTTAAGTATGGAAAGGAGGGGCAGTTAGATGGAGTTATCGTAGGCAGAGTGAGGCTTGTGAGTTCGAGGAGTCTAGGGTCGAATTGTAGATAACCAGAGTTTTGGGTGCAAGATGTATACCCAAACACGGGGCATGGGAGTTTGATAGTGCCTACATGGGAACCCACAACCATAAAATTTGCTAAGTGTGGAAATGAACGACGGTCGGTCGGACGCATGATGTGAAGATATAAACGGATGTATAATTTCTCACTCCGTCGCCCCGAGATCTCGTGAGCATAAATATGTGACTAAGCATAGAACCAGAAATGGATAATACAGGGAAAGAAGAAACGGGAAGAACGGGTAAGTATAGAACTTGAAAAGGGAAAGAAGAAAAGGGAAGAACGGGTAAGAAAGGGAGCAAAGAATTGTATGCATCACAGAAGAACACTTACTTTGATAATTATCAAGCTATAGAAACACATCAACTATGGGGAAAATATTTTCAGCCATGGAATATATCTGGAGCTCAACAGACCCTGGTTCAAGATAAAAGAGATGTTGTTTATATCTCTCTCAACAAGCAATAGACAAAATATATGACTTGGCACATTTATATGCAAGCATTCAGACGAAGTCATCGTAGGTAGAGTGAGGCTTGGGGGTTCGAGTATGGGGTAAAATTGTAGATCACCGAAGTTTCTGGTGCAAGATGTATACCGTGAACATGGGGCATGAGAGTTCGATGGCACCTATGCAGGAACCTGCGGCCATAAAATTGACCAAGTATGAAAATGAATGGCAGTCGGTCAGACTCATGATGTAAAGATATAGAGGGACATAAAATTTCCCACTCCGGCATCCCGGGAACCTGCGAGCATGGACATGGGACTAAGTATAGAACCAGAAACGGATAATAGAGGGGAAGAAGAAAAGGGAGAACAGATAAGTATAGAAGAGGAAAAAGAAAGGGAGCAAAGAATTGTATGCCTCACAGAACAACACTTAGTGTGATAATTATCAAGCGATAGAAACACATCAACTTTGGGAAAAACATTCTTGGCCATGGAATCTAGCTGGACAAATTGGACAACATATGCAGATCAGATTTTTTTGTAACCATACCTCTTAGTCTCAGGCATACACATTGTATTTGTAGCAGCACATTGTACTCCAGCTTTTTCAAATGTGGCACATAAGGCTCCATCCTTGTGCTCAATTACAATTTTCTTGTTTAAATGTAGCAATACAGAGAATACAATGGACATGAAAGCAAGTTGCTACGTAGGAGCACGTGAAAGTAAATATGGAGTACAAATTTATTTATTTCAAGATAGCAGCACATAAAATACAATTGACATGAAGATAAGTTAATATACATGAAGATATGGAGTATCCAAGGAAAAAAAAATAGAACTGCAAACCAGTGCAACAAATATAGACAGAGTAAATGAAAAACAATTGGATATGGAATACGGGTAGAAGTATGCACCTTTGTATGGATTCTTCTACATTTCTGGTTAAGAGTTCTTTGCCTTGTCTAGTTTTCATGTTTGTTTCTTTGAAAAAAAGTACAAAACAAAATGGACATGAACATAAGTTGACATGTAAATAAAAAAGCAAGGAATATGTACATAGAGTAAATAAAATAGAATAAAAGGAATAGAGTAACAGATAGTGTTAAAAGAATGTACCGTTTTTTTTTTTATTCATCCATGTTTGTGTATATATAAAAATTTGTGTAAATTTTTTTTGTGTCCAAAATCAATTACAAAGCAGGGAAAACTAAGAAGTTGGATAACTTGGTTTTCTGCAACAAGATAGACAAATATGATTTGAAACATAGAAATATGATTTTGCAATATGTTTGATGTATATTTCATAATTCAAGTGCAATACCAATTGTATCGTAATCAGACTAGTATGTGTACAAACCAGAGAAAACTAAGAATATCATGTCAATGTTTCCAAAGTACTTAGTGTGCACATGTTTTGTGTTTCTTAGTCGGTTGTCAATGGAATATAATAAGTGACTTCAAATCAAAGATGCCTCATCTATGAAGACAAGTTGCAGTTCGTCATAAATCTTAGACAAGGTATCTAAAATTTCTTTGTTGAGTGGAATAAACTATGACTTCTTAAAAGGCATAAAAAATGCAGAGTGGACTGTTGTTCCACCTGCATTATATGGAGATTTCCTGTGTATGCAACTATTAGGCCCTTTGGTTTCATAGGATCAGAGGAATTGTTTGAATCATAGATTCGTATAAGCATTTGGAATAGTTTTTTCGTTGTGAATGTCTTGCCTGTTCCCGCTCCGCCTGTAAGGAACAAGTGGACAGGAGTGTGCATGTTCAATCATTTTTTAAGCGCAATGTAATTTAGAATTGTTTGTCGTTCTCGATTCAACAGATGTTTGATTCTCTGGTATTCATTATTTTCAATAAGGAAAGGATGTTTTGTGACTTGAAAACCAAGATTGATACATTTTTCAATGCTGTCTGCTCGAGGATGAGGCAAATCTGCTTGCAAGTCATAGGAATCACAGGGATTTCTAGTTGTTTTATGGTTTGTGAATGTCTCATCAAGATTGTCAGGGTTTTCTGGTTCATTAACTGCACTTTCTTGATCACCCCATGTTGGATTAACATTGTATGTAAATCTAGATTCATTGGTTTGCACTATAGTTTTAGAGGCAACATAAACAACTTCCCATGTAGGGAAGTTATGTTTTAATGTGTTTTCGTTTTCGTCGAACGGAACATATAACAATAGTTTTTCTCTACAATAGTTTTCATAGTCGGTATGTTTGTTGTATTTGAAAAACTGTATCACAGAGGGATTTTTTCTTTTTGATATGGGTGCACCATTTTTTTTGTAATGAGATACAAATTCTGCTAAGCATATATGCTTAATAGGAGATGGATGTTGGAGGTGATAATCAATAATAGAGCGACATAGCACGTCCTCTGAATTGTCAGGATATTGTTCTAGCAAAGACGATGGTTTAAGCACAAATGTGTGTTTCTCAAGTGGATATGTGTTTATGAAGACACATTTTCTTGAAGTACAATTGAGGGGAAGGGAAAGTGCAATGTGGACTGCTTGTTGAGTAGACATTTGTTGAATATTAAGTAATATATTACCAAGCGTACATATCATTTGCATAGCATCAATATGACTTCTTTCATGTTCTTTGCGTATTCTTATGAATGCACTTGTCATAGATTTGTCAACCTTTTTAATATACGAGGTACAACACAACGTTGCAACATATGCATTGAGGACATATTGCGCATCTGTATTTGCATTCCACATAACTGGCATGTCCATGGAGAAACTGTTGTTCCAAATATGGGAAAGTTTTTGTTTAAGGAAAAATGTTGGTTGTTTAAGCGTACATTGTATGGATTGAATGCACTCATATTGTGTTAGATTTAGCTCTGTCAAGAACTCGTCGAAGCTCATTAAATCATCAATGTTTCGTTGTTCTAGAAATGTGACCAAGGATTTAGATTTCTCAATGAAAATATTGTCCTCTAAAATAAAGGGCTTTATGATTCTTGTTGTTCTCATTGATGACATGGGGAAGTTGTATCTGCAATGTGAGTTTTTTTGTTTTTTACAACTTTTTGTATCATAATGTCTATGAACATTGGCATATTCTGGATCCAAATGATCCGTGTTGCATGTTATGTATTTGTCCACAAACTGCTCGATCTGTGAGTTGTTGTCAGTTCCATAGACCGGTGCACCTTCTATCCACAATAGTGCATGGTCATGCTCACTCCCCCTATTCTGGAATTCAGTGACAAAAAAGTAGTCCGATATTTTTCTGAAAAACATTTCATCAAGGCATATCAATTATCTGAAAGCATTTATTCTATGTCTATAGTAGTGAGTACATGTCACTGGGTCTTTTCTTATGAGGAAGTAAATGTCATCATTTTCCAGTGTATCAGTTTGTTTTTTACGTTTCTTGTTCCTATGCAAGTTAGATACTACAACCATTAACAGATCCCAGTGATGCTCTGCACTTGTAAATGTGATGAAAAATGTTGGTGGTCCCAATTGTCGGATCATTGAAAAAATAGTTTTCTTGTTTTGTTGCAAATAGTTAGGAGAGATGCGAATGTTTTTGAAATCTATATATCCAATATCAGATTTCGGGAATTTTTCTAGGTTCACTTTGTACTTCACATCTTTGGCCAACAACTTTCTTCCTTATAGCTGGCCTTTTCTTATTCGCACTCACATGCAAGACAACACTTGCTCTATCATTATGCACATTGTTTTGAAAAAAAAATTTGTTATGTGATAAGAGAAGTCACCGCTTGAATGTAGAAGCTCCCATTGAACTATTTTATGGTAACTGAATCATTCTGTAATGTCACTGGGACATGGATCTCCATAGAATAGTTTTGGGAAGTTCATTTCCTTGGAAAATTTGTCCTTGAATATTCCAAGTGAATGTTGCCCCTAAGAAGGTGCAATTTCAACAATCTTGTCTTGCAAGTCACAAATGCACTGTGAATCAGTGAATCCATGTACCAATGTTTCAGTAGGTGTGTCATTCTCCTATTCATCGCTTGTATCAAATTCACTAGCAGTTTCGAGAGTCTGTGCAGAGCTGTCGTCCCCTTCTCCAAGAACATTGTTCGAGTTCTCATTTATACAAATGTTATGTGATTTGTAAAGGGCCCTGGAACATAATTATTTTAATGCTTTCATGACAACATGCGCACGCACTTTACCTGTCTGATATGCATTCTTGTATTGCAAGTGTATTTTGAGAGACACAACAATTGTCATTGTATTGCTAATGAATTTTGGCAAGGATTTTTGCACAACATCTAGTTGGATAGGCACATTAATAATTGATCTTGTTAATCCCATTTTGGGTCGTTCATAGCCCCAGGGTATGATTTGTGCAAATGCAATTCACAGAGACACAAGTCTCTCTTCAAGTTATGTAAGTGCACGTACATATGGTAGTGGTGTATTACATCTTATTTGGTCAAGCGTTGCAAACTGTGGCAATTTTTCATTTTCAAACGACCGTTTGCATGGAAGACAAATTTTTCCACTGGAAAATGTTTTATCATTTAGTGTCAAGTTGATTTCGATGCCCGCAACCTCTCAACCTGCAGGTCGGAAGGTCCACGTCAACACAGGATCTTTCCCTTACACCGGCCCGAAGAGCTTTTCATTGGCTCTTCTATTTTCCTTTCGGAAAATCTGTACCCACAACAAATCCTCGTGGGATTCCCTCTTTGCACTTAGGAGATCGGATTTCACGCTTTCGTGAGTCCGTAGGTCGAGATATGGTCTCTTGGATCCCCAAAACCCGAAAACAGTCAACGCTGACCTTTCCTCTTTCCTTTTTTGCGATTTTTCTTATAGTGGTTTCGGTAATCGTGATGTCGAGAAACTCGTCTCCTCGACTCCCGAATCCTGATTTGCTGAAACTCCGATACACTCGCGAGCTTTGAATTTTTAACGCCACTTCACTTCATTGGGACTTCGGACTTCGCAATGTCGCGAATCCAATTGCAATGAATTCGGGACTTCACCCCACGAAACTTCGAAATAGCATGCCACCTGTCCACCTCGCTGGCTCCTATGGTTCCGCGCCGTTCTCTTGGCCTTCGAGATTTCACGGTTCGGGATATCGCGATTCCCGTTGTAAGGTTTACGAGACTTCCACCCATGAAAACCCAATACAAGTATCCACGTGTAAATCCAACGACCCTTATGGCTCGAATCTACGGTCCTGCCCGTCCTGAGCTTTGAACCTTTAAGAGTACTTGTGGTAGCTCCCCTGCTCCTCCATGAGATCTAAGAACTCACAAGACTTTGCGGATTCTCCACAGAGAATTCCGACAGTCCATTCTTTCCTTGAGAACTTGTCCTCCTGCGGTCCGTCGTCACTACTCCTTCCTTTAGATTTTTTAGAGTACTTGGCCCATTGCCTTCCTTCGACTCCTTTGAAGGTTCAAATCCTTCTGAACTTTCCCAACTCCGGGTATTTCATAAAAATCTTGCACGCACTCCTTGCAACAGACTTTCAAGCACTTCCAAGTGTTGAAATCCTTCGACTCTGCGCACACCTGCAGCAACAATCTCTAATACTCCACTCAGGTCCACAACCCTGAGACTTCGCTCAGCCTGCGCACTCCTTTCATGGCTCCTGTGCCCAACTCCACTTATGTGGAAATGAGAACAAAAGCTTTCCCTCTTGGGCTTTCAGAGACAAACCTCTGAACACCTTGTCGACGCACTCCTTGTGGACAATTCAACTGCACTCCTTGCAAGAACTCTTACTCAAATAGAGAAACAATTGAAACTCATTCCTTTTCCCTTTCCTCTTAGATTTCAAACATTCAACAAGAAATCATTCATACATAGCATAAATGAAATTGCATGACATAAAGGGTAAAAACATTCATGAGCATAACATTCAAAGATGCACACATAGAGAATATATGAACACCATGAGTCTGAATCACAACTTTCTTGTATTAATTCAGAATTTCTGTACATGGAGTCTGCTACACGGCTCTCTCTCTCTTATCTTCTATTCTATTCACGCTCTCACAATCATGCTCTCCCTCTATGTTACAATCCACAATGAGGGTGTCTATATCCCGTTTTCCTCTTGCGCTCTAAAACTGTCTAATCTACACATTCAATTCTACCTACTTGAATTAACTACTATAAATTCCTTCTACCTACTAAGGATGGGAGAAAATCGCTCAAGGTCCATTTACATTATACAAGTGCCCTTCCACTTGATGTTTCATTAATAGTTTAAGATATTTCAAAATTTGTGCTGGGCGTTTTTCCAGCTGTCCATTGTCTCCGCGCTGGCTCACTTGAGATGCTCCTGCATCATACTCCCTCTCTTGAAAATTTTCATGGGCTCCTGTCCATGAGCTCATGCATGGTGTGTCCATGCCTCTGTATCTCTGCTTCGTTCTCCCAACTGGCATCTTCAATTGGATGGTTCTTCCATTTGACTAGATACTCAAAGTATTGCTTTCGCCTGGTCTTCTTGCTCACTCTTATATCCAATATGCGCTCCATCTGCGACTTCTCTGCAATTGGCATCTGCTTTGTCCACTGGATTACTAGTTGTTCATTTCCAGTCCCTGTTTCCTCAGCTTTATATGGGTACAAATCTGAGATATTGAATATCGGAGAAATTTCAATCCCATCGGGTAATTCAATCTCGTAAGCATTCGCCCCAAATTTCTTCAAGACCCTACATGGTCCGATTTTCTTCATTTTCAGCTTATTATATGTGCCAGAATCAAATCACCAACCTCGAATTGAAGTTGTCTCTTGTGCTGATCGACTCTGCGCTTATATTCATGGCTTAAATTCTATAATCGTTGCTTCAACTGGCTGTGAAGTTCCCTCATCGCCTCAGCAAAATCTTCTGCACTAGCGCTCGTAGTTGCATTCTGTTCTAAATCCCTCAGCTCATAAATTCCCCTCGGCTGTATGCCATAGATGATCTGAAATGGACTCTGCCATGTGCTTCTATTAATCGTGTCGTTATAAGAAAATTCTACCTGTGGTAATATGTTGTCCCACTGGCTGTGGTGTTCTGTCACCAGGCTTCTTAGCAAGTTTACCAGACTTCTGTTCACTACTTCTGTCTATCCATCCATCTGAGGATGATAAGACGAACTAAATGATAAATTAGTTCCCAAATTCTTCCATAAGGTCCTCCAAAAGTTCCCTATGAACTTGGTGTCTCGATCCGAAACTATGCTTCTTGGTAAGCCATGAAGTCAAATGACTTCTTTGAAAAATAGATTCACAATGTGAGTTGCGTCACTGGTTTTCTGACATGGAATGAAGTGTGCCATCTTGGAAAATCTATCCACCACCACAAATATTGAGTCAAAAACTCTTTGTGTTCTTGGCAACCCCAATATGAAATCCATGCTGATTGCATCCCACGGCCTCTCAGGTATGGGTAATGGTTGATAAAACCCTGCATTTTGCTTCCTTCGCTTTGAATGCTGGAAAATTCTACATCTGTCCATGAATCTCTTGACGTCTGCTCGCATTCTCGACAAAAAATATGACTCTTGCAACTTTGCGAAGGTCTTATCATGACCAAAGTGCCCTGCCAATCCTCCATTGTGTTTCTCCTTTAGCAAGTTCTCCCTCATGGAGCATTTCATAATACACAACTGATTACCTTTAAACAATAATCCTTCCTGGATCATGTATTCTAACCACTGGCTTCTATCCTTGAGAATTTTATTCTCAATTGCTTCATACGCCTCCTTAAAATCCTGATCATTGGCGTACATGTTCCCGAGATCATAAAAACCCAACGTTTTGACTCTGAACTCCTACAACAACAAACACTTCCTGCTCAAAGCATCAGCCACTTTGTTAGCAGTACCCGAAATATGCTTAATCACAAAAGTAAAATTTTGCATATACTCAACCCATTTGACATGGATTCAACTTTTCCTATTGAGTCACAAACTGCAATGCATGATTGTCACTATATAGGACAAACTCCTTCGGGATCAAGTAATGTCTCCATTTCTTCAATGCTTGTATGATAGCATAAAACTCCTTATCGTAAGTGGAGTATTTCACTTTCTCTTCATTCAAATTCTCACTGAAGTATGCTATCGGCCTGTCTTCCTGACTCAAGACTACCCCGATTGCAAATCCACTTGCATCGCATTTCACTTGAAATGTTTTTCGGAAATTCGGTAACACCAAAACTGGTTGTTCTGTGATCTTCCTCTTCAACAGATTTAAACTTTTCTCAGCTTCTTATGTCCAGTGAAAAGACTTGTGTCTCTTCTTCACTGTATCCATCATTGGTGCACTAATTCCACTGAAATTCTTGATGAATTTTCGGTAGAAACAAGCCAATCCGTGAAAACTTCTCACCTCAAAGATATTCTTCGGTGATGGCCAATTCTGGATTACCTCCACCTTATCTGGATCCATCCTCAACTCATCTGCAGAAATAACAAATCCCAAGTAGATGAGCTCTATCTTCATGAATGAGGATTTCTTCATGTTTATCAACAACGTCTCCTGCTGCAATCTCTGCATCACTGTAGCCAAATGCTTCAGATGCTCTGCCATTGTTTTACTGAAAACCAGTATGTCATCTAAATACACAATGACAAATTTTCCGATGAACTCCCTTAGGACTTTATTCATCAACCTCATGAAGGTACTCGGTGCATTTTTTAAGCCAAACGACATAACAATCCATTCATATAACCCTTCATTGGTTTTGAATGTTGTCTTCCATTCATCACCTTCTCTCATGCGGATCTGGTGATAACCGCTTTTCAAATCAATCTTTGAAAAATACTTTTATCCACTCAAGCAATCCATTAGATCATCCATCCTTGGCAATGGAAATCTGTACCTGATGGTTATCTTGTTAATCGCCCTCGAGTCAGTACACATCCTCCAACCTCCATCTTTCTTCGGACTGAGTACTATTGGAACAACACACAGACTCAAGCTTTCCCTAACCAAACCTTTGTCCAATAAATCCTGGACTTGCCTCTTAACCTCTTCATTCTCTTGCGGTGTCAATCTGTACGTGACTTTGTTTGGAAAACTGACCCCTGGTATGAGATCAATGTGATGACTCACACTTCTAATCGGTGGCAATGAACAAGGTAATTCGTCCACTACTATGTCAGCGAACTCTTCCAGTAGTTCCTGAACTTCTTTTGGTAAATCATCCACCCTTGTGCTGGTCAAAACAATCTTCGGTTTCCTGACCACAATGAATTGTGGTTCTTCCTTCTTCTTAACCTCTGTAAGAAGTTCCTTCCCACTCATGAGAAGTACAGTGTTGCTTACTTCCTGTTTCACCTCCTTATCCTTGATTGGAAGCAACATGTGAGTCCTCCCATTCTTCTCTAGGGTGTATGTGTTCATTCTCCCATCATGAATCACATTTCTGTCATATTGCCATGGTCTACCCAACAATAGATGACAAACATCCATAGGAATAACATCACATAATATCTTATCATTATATCCTTCTATCTTAAATTCAACTCAACACTGTTTAGTGACAGTTACCTAGTGTCCTTTCTGTAGCCACGAAACTATGTATGGGCTTGGATGATCAATCCTCTCTAGCTCCAAATTTTCTACCATCTCCATAGAAACGAGATTATCCATGATACCACTGTCTACAATGACCTTGCATACCCTGTCCTTGGTCTTGCAAGCAGTCCGGAAAAGTCTAGTTCTTTGGATTGAACTCTCCACCTCCTTCTTGGGTGTCAAAAGAGCTTTTCGCATCATCAACGATCTTCCACCTTCAGCGTCTTCTGCCTCAACATCCCGCCTCTATGCTTCGACGATGTGATCTTATCCACTCTCCTTATTTTTATTTGGACACTCGTAAGACTTGTGCCCATTCTTTCCACATGTGAAGCATGTTATTACTCCACCTCTTCCTCTTCCTCTACCTCTAGTACGAGGAAAAGTATTATTGTCGTCATAATCTCCTCTCTATTCAACATATTTCCCTCTCTATGAGCTTCCACCTCTCTCAGTTTGAGATTGAGGTTTCTTCTAGTCCTCCTTGGGCTTCTGATATTTGTCCTGGGCAACTGATTTGCCTCTGGGATGACTTCTGCCTCGACCTCTTTGACTCTTCTTTCGGCTCAGCTTCTCTTGCGCTTTTAGAGCCATCTGATAAGAATCTTCCATCGTTAGGATGGTTACCATGCTCATATCATCTTGAATATCATATCTCAGGCCATTCATGTATCTGAAAACTTTCTCATCATCGCTTTCCAGATGACCTACCTTGATGTTCAAATTATAGAATTCTTCAGTGTATTCTTTCACTGTCATCAGCTTCTGTCTCAGGTTCTGCATTCTCCTGAACAGAGTAATCTGATAATCTCTGGGGATGAATTTTGCCTTCATCTTTGCGATCATTCTATCCCAGCTCTTGATCTTCTGCTTGCCTTTGCAGCGTCTATCAGCTTGTAGTTCATCCTACCACAATGCTGCATGTCCTTTCAATCTTGTGACAACATGCTTGACTTTTTTGTCCTCGTCGACATCTTCATAGTCAAAGTATGTGTTTAGATCTCTAATCAAGTCTAAAAGCTCCTCTGCATCCAGATTTCCCTCATAAACTGGAATGTCCATCTTCTCTCTTGCACCCATTCCTGCAATAGCTCTGATCAAGCGTTCATTTGCTGCATCTTCTACTGCAACTTCTTCTTCGTATTCAGCTTCAACTTCGCTTTCGAAATCACTAAGATCCCCAACACTGACTGTGCATCTTTGTGCCATCTCCATGTCTTCGAGTCTAGCTCGTAGATCACGCATTTCTTTCGCCATGGATGGATCAGTCATCTGCCTACCTCTTCTTCTCGGTATTTCCCTATCCTCTGGTGGATCAAGTGTTTGCCTGTCCCTTCTCCTTGGCGGCATGGTGAATTCTTCTTTTTCTCTGCTACAGAAAGCAAAGAACCTTTCTGAGCTCTCATACCACTTGATGTCGACGCCCGCAACCTCTCAACCTGCAGGTCGGAAGGTCCACGTCAACAAAAGATCTTTCCCTTACATCGGCCCGAAGATTTTTGCACTGGCTCTTCTATTTTCCTTTCGGAAAATCTGTACCCACAACAAATCCTTGTGGGATCCCCTCTTTGCACTTAGGAGATCGGATTTCACGGTTTCACGAGTTCGTAGGTCGAGCGTTGGTCTCTTGGATCCCCGAAACCCGAAAAAAGTCAATGCTGACCTTTCCTCTTTCCTTTTCAGGATTTCCTTATCGCGGTTTGGGCAATCGTGATGTCGAGAAACTCATCTCCTAGACTCCCAAATCCTGATTTTCTGAAACTCCGATACACTCGTGAGCTTTGAATTTTCAATGCCACTTCACTTCATCGGGACTTCGAACTTCGCAATATCACGAATCCAATTGCAATGAATTCAGGACTTCACCCCATGAAACTCCGAAATAACGTGCCACCTGTCCACCTCGCTGGCTCCTATGGTTCCGCACCGTTCTCTTGGCCTTCATGATTTTGCGGTTTGGGATATTGTGATTCCAGTTGCAAGGTTTATGGGAATTCCACCCACGAAAACCTGATACAAGTATCCACGTGTAAATCCAATGGCCCTTATGGCTCGAATCTACGGTCCTGACCGTCCTGAGATTTGAACCTTTAAGAGTACTTGTGGTAGCTCCCCTGCTCCTCCATGAGATCTAACAACTCACAAGACTTCGTGAATTCTCCACAGAGAATTCCGACCGTCCATTCTTTCCTTGAGAACTTATCCTCCTGCGGTCCGTCGTCACTACTCCTTCCTTCAGATTTTTTAGAGTACTTGGCCCGTTGCCTTCCTTCGGCTCCTTCGAAGGTTCAAATCCTTCTGAAATTTCCCAACTCCGGGTCTTTCATAAAACTCTTACATGCACTCGTTGCAACATAATTTCAAGCACTTCCAAGTGTTGAAATCCTTCGACTCTACGCACACCTGCAACAACAGTCTCTAATACTCCACTCAGGTCCACAACCCTGAGACTTCGCTCAGCCTGCACACTCCTTTCACGGCTCCTATGCCCAACTGCACTTATGTGGAAATGAGAACAAAATTTTTCCCTCCTGGGCTTTCAGATACAAACCTCTGAACACCATGTCGACGCACTCCTTGCGGACAATTCAACTGCACTCCTTGCATGAACTCTTACTCAAATAGAGAAACAATTGAAACTCATTCCTTTTCCCTTTCCTCTCAGATTTCAGACATTCAACAAGAAATCATTCATACATAGCATAAAAGCAATTGCATGACAGAAAGGGTAAAAACATTCATGAGCATAACATTCAAAGATGCACACACAGAGAATATATGAACACCATGAGTCTGAATCACAACTTTCTTGTATTAATTCAGAACTTTTGTACATGGAGTCTGCTACAAAAATCTCTCTCTCTTCTCTTCTATGCTCTTCATGCTCTCACAATCATGCTCTCCCTCTATGTTACAATCCACAATGAGGGTGTCTATATCCCGTTTCCCTCTTGCGCTCTAAAACTGTCTAATCTACACATTCAATTCTACCTACTTGCATTAACTACTATAAATGCCTTCTACCTACTTAGGACGAGAGCAAATCGCTCAAGGTCCGTTTACATTATACAAGTGTGCTTCCACTTGATGTTTCATTAATAGTTTAAGATATTTCAAAATTTGTGCTGGTCTCTTTTCCAGCTGTCCGCTGTTTTCGCGTTGGCTCACTTGAGATGCTCCTGCATCACAAGTGGAGGTATTTTTCTTCCAAATCAGGCGTGAAAGACTTAGTGTTTTTTGTGAAATTCAATTGATTGCAAATTACACATGCAATGGAAGGAGTGTCTTTGATTTGTTTCATATAGGTCTGTTTTGCATCTTTCTTCCATAGGGAAGTATGCGTAGAAAGTGTTTGTTGGTTTTCATTGGTAGTAGTGCATGGTGT
>ML796359.1:129386-141370 GCA_009831015.1 Picea engelmannii
CTAACACAGGGGATAAACACGAGGTCGCGTGCGGAAAGGTAGCGGAGATAACCCCTCCAAAGCCGGACCAAGCGTAGTGGAGAACACATATCGAGGGCTTGTTTTGGGATTCCATCGTTTGCATTTGCCACGGGGCTTCGTGGATCTCGAATCCGTTCGAGGTCCTTAGTTGTCTTCCGGACCATTTTCTCTTGATACCCTTGACAGGTTTCGGGCTTGATACCCTGCTCATTGTGGTCTACCCGACTTTCGACTTTACCTGCCTGGTGACTGTTCGCGTGCTGACAAACTAGTTTCCAATCTTTTTAGGGACATACACACGTGACTGCGGGGGTATACCGCGATATCTAGGATAGACATCGGGCCACGCTTTGCAGAGTATACCCAGAGGGTTCTTCCGTGTTCGAGTTGCACTTGCATCGGTAAGTTGCTCTAGTGTTGGTTGTTGTAACTGTTCTTCCAACTAGTTTAGAGTCTGCTTGTCTTATCTCTTAGGGGATTCTTTTTTAGTGTGTGTTACTGTTTGAACGTGTAGAATACCTTAGCGTGTCTTGGATATTCTCACACAGTGGAGGATCCCGAGCTCCGCCGGTCATGAAGGCTTCTGGGCTTGCCGCCGGTTATACTGGAGCCACCGCCGCCACCATTGAGGCGGAAGCTCGACCAACAAGGGTCTTTCGAAGCAACCGGGTTACAAACCATTGTGCCTGAACAACTCCCGGAGGAATCAACCGCCAACCTTGGTTCGGTTGAAACCCCAACCATTGATACTTGGCCACCGGTTATTGTACCAATCCGATTTTATGAAAGCCTGTCAGTGCCTCACACAGTTATGGAAACAAACGCTGTTATTTCCTCTGGGAGTTCTTCCATTCCCACCATAGTTGCTACCACAGGAGAAGCATCTCCTAACTTGCCATCATCGGTCCGGGCCACCATGGTCTCGGCCGCAACTACGTCGCACAGTGGACCAATCCCATCTATCGCGGCGGCCACAACTCCCTTCACACCTAGTGCGATAGGCCCTCCTTTTTCATACGATATGCCTAGTTCAGGTACAAGTCCTGTACTCACTTACTCCACTTTACAGAATTTAGGTCTGGGGGTAGGGAGCTCTAACGCTCCTCTGCAAGGTCAACTTGGGGGCATTCCTATCCCTTTTAACGCTTTTCCTTATGCTGGAGGTCATATCTCTCCTTCGTCCCCTTCGCTTGGTGGTCTGCATCAACAGTCCGTCGGGTAGCCTGCACACACTAGTTCATTTGGAGCCGGGAGTCAAGGAACACCTGCACACACTATGCCGGTAGGTTCATCACCATTTGTTTGGAACAGGATGTTTGGTAACAACACTTTCGCATCCACCGCTTTCCTGTCTGGGGGCACTCCCATTTTTGGACAGTCTACTCCGGCGCAGGGTACTATTCCTGCGCCAGGGGCACACATAGCAGGACCTTGGAACTCAGGACAAGGATCCGTTCTCTCCTCTAGAATGCTATTCTGGGGTAATTCTTTCCACAGTCAATGGAACCCTGGACAGACTACTATGCCTCTCCCATCAGGACCGACATGCGGTAATCCTTCCCAAAGTCCATCAAACACGATGAATTCCCAACATCCTATGTCCTTTATGGGGAATCTGCCAATGATGTCTCCACAAATGCAAAATCCTTACGCTGGTCAGGGCCATGGTTTCTACCAGAATCCGGGCCAGCAGCCAAACTTTTCCTGGCAACCTGGTGCCAGTCAAACTCCAGGAACCTTTTTCCCAGGCTATCAACAACAACCCAAACTACCATTCCTGGCGACGTTACACTTGCCAGATTTGACAAGGTTGTTAAATGATCCTATTTGTCACGATCCACGTTGGCCTCCTATGCCAATGAAGTTGCATTCAAACATTCCAAAGTTCAAGGCCAAGCCTAATGAAGATCCAGGTGATCACATGACTACCTTCCATATTTGGTGTTCATCTAACTCATTGAAAGATGACTCCGTAAAGTTGCGATTGTTTCAACGCACTATTATTGGGAGTGCTGCGAAATGGTACATCGAGCTCGATCGCTCAATATACTCTTCTTTTGACGAACTAGCGATGGCCTTCCTTAACCATTTCCAGTTACCTGTGAGATACGAAGCTAGCACAAATCTACTCGCCAATTTCGAACAGACAACAACAGACCATATATCTGATCATATCCGAGAGTGGAGACGCCGGAAGAGTCTGATCAAAGTACCAGTCCCACCAACATTCCTGCTTGAGTGGTTCCTTAAGTCTCTGGTCCCACAGTTATCCAAAGACGTCGCAACTTCTGGAGTTTTCTTCGAAGATGATGCCATCATGAGGGCTCAACAATTTGAGCTCATCTATTCTCAGTCTGGTTTATTATACAACATCCTACTAGATGTGCCACGATCGATACTGGATAAAACTAGATAGAGAGCTAGACCACATGCCGATGGTATTGTTGGTTCAACACAAATCAAGCCCGCTGAGCAATTGACAAAACAATTGCAATACTTATCTATACAACACTCAGCGGCTAGCCAAACTACTGCTTTGGCTGCTCCTCCTACCCAAACGTCGGAAGTACACTCCTTGCAGTCGACTAACCCAAAGGCCACCCAGCAGCTTGAAGGGAAGAAAAAACAACGAAAGAAGGGTAAGGGGGATAAAAAAACCACTGATAATACTGGCGGGGAAAACACAGAAAAACGGAAGGCGAGGTACCGTGCAACTTGTGTGCGAAAGATCACCCGACCCATCTTTGTCCCCGACTTGCAGAGGCCCAAAAGTTTGTCACACAACAACAACAGGCAGTGTTGACTAATCGATTTCAACATGGGAAAAATCCAACTCAAGCCTCTGCAAGCACGGAAGGGGGTAGTCAAGGACCCCCTCCATCTTCGAACAACCCCATGAATGTATATATGGTGAAAGGTGATGCTTTTCTATCAACTAGAGCACATGCCTATAGTCAACCAAGCACTTCCGAGAAGGGAAAATAAGCCGAACTCCCATCTCTTCCTCTACAGATTGAGAAGACGTTGGGAGAAACAATGACACACATTCCAAGGGGTGCATTTAAAAAAGATTCTCACAACCCAAACTCAAGGGCCGCCCATAATTACTATGTGGTGGAAGATTTATCACAAACCCCTTGTGCGATGTCTACTTTAGAGGTCCTCCAAAGCTGCTCTGCTAAGAGGAAAGACTTGTTAACCGCTTTGGGCTCTACTTAGACTTGTAATCCGGGTACCATCATGTTAGATACAACTGACTTAAAACCTCATTTGCCTTACCACGTCGTGTTTTAGATAGTAGTGGCTCATCCCACAAAAACTTTTACTCGGAATATCTTCCGCACAGTGGTCGACGAGGGCGCCTCGACATGCGTTATGTCGTTAGCATGCTGGAACGCCATCGACCAACTCATTTTGTCTCCATTACCTAATCTCCTCACTGCTTTCGACGGTCGTTCATTCCGACCACATGGCATCATTCCTTCTTTCCCTGTGCAGTTAGGAGGGAAAACCGTGTGTGTCGAAGTAGAGGTAGTCGATGCTCCCCTTGACTATAATCTCTTGTTAGGACAGAGTTGGAATTATGCTATGCAAGTTGTGGTTGCTACAATTTTCCGAGTCTTGTTGTTTCCACATGAGGGTCGGATAGTGACCATTGATCAACTATCTTTCTCCAGACCTGACCTAGCTTTGGGGGCATCCACGGTCCCGATGATTGACAATCCTCAACTAGGTGTCGTCAACGTAGGAGTTGGTTTGTGTCCATCCTTGATGGGTACCTTTGATTACCCACCTCCTCAGGGCGATATCAAATTTATATCCAATCACCATAAGGTTGATATTTTTCAAGTTTCTTCGTTCCGCCCGACTTACTTCGAGGATCCATGGATTCTTCCTTCCCCATCGGCCACGATGGATGAGACAGGGCACTCAGGTATGTCCATGCCCTTGTCCGTTGTTGAATTAGCGTACTCTTTAGTACAACAAGCTTCATTTAACACTGATCCAACTCCTACACAAGAGTTAGATCCACTGCTAGAGCCTATTTGGGCTCAGTGTTCTCTCGCCAATATCGATTCGTTAGATTTAGTCTTTCCCTCTGATGAGGCAGTAATTGAAGCAATGACTAGTCCAGACAAACCTTGGGAAGATCTTCATCACAGATCATATTTCCTCCCAAAGTTAAGTTGAATCAAAGTAGGAGAATTCACTGTGACTATGACTGGAGATAGGTCTTGTCATAGTAATCCCTTAGCTACACACAAGATCTATGCTGAGGGTAATATGGAAACCATTTCTGAAATGATACCTATCAATATCTCCAGAACCCCTGGCGTCATAGACAATGTTTTCGTCGGAGCATACATCTCCCGCGAGGAGATGCCAGACATCGACCCACCAAGAGTCTATCATGAGCTAACTTTGTTTTTTTTCAAGCTCACTTTGAGATACGAAAGCAACATCCGGTGAGACTGCATTTATGCTTTTCGATCTCGTCTAGATTAACTGAGAAAAGTAACCATGATGGAGTCTTCTTTAAGTCCTTTTCAGAGTCCTTAAAGATGAAAAGATTGTCGAGTGACCTTGTTTCTTCACACTCGTTAAATTGGTCTAGAAGAACGTTCCTTCAACGGGTCTCCTTTTAAGCCCTTTTTAGACCCTCTAAAAATGAAAAGATTGCCGAGCGATCTTGTGGCATTTCACGCTCGTTAAACTAAAATTTGAAGTCACGTCTGTCTAGCGGTAGTTTACCCCTTTTTCGGTCCGAACGGTCAACTTTACGAACAAAGGTATACTCTATCGAATTCCCATTCTTTAAAAGAGTATTCTCAGGTATAATTTTATTCCTTTTTCGGGCCTGAGGGACTAAATTTACGAAAAAGAAACCCCCACGGAGTCCATAGTTAAGCTCTTTTCAGACTCCCTAAAATTGAAAAGATCGCTGAGTGACTTGATTCTTTCACACTCATTAAATTGGTCTAGAAGAATATTCCTGACGGAGTCCATAGTTAAGATTTTTTCAGACTCCTTAAAAGTGAAAAAATGGCCGAGTGATCTTGTCCTTGTCACACTCGTTATAATGGTTTCAAATTGATGTCTAATCGGTGCTAGTTTATCCCTTTTTCGAACCGACTAGACTATTGGAAAAAGGTACCCCATTGGAGTCTCCTTTTATACTTTTTCAGACTCTCTAAATATGAAAAACCACCGAGCTTACCTTCTCTGGGCTCGTTAAACTTACATCGAAGGACGTTACCATTGTGTGTTCTATCAACTGCATTTGCATACCTTATCCATTAGCCTTGTGATAGTTTTCTTCTGTGTCTTAACACCTTTGGCCGCCGGAGGATTTTTCTTGAGTATCATCTTACCAGAACATCAGTCTTTTCCTTGTGCCTTGAGATTGTATGTTTGCAGTACTCGTTCCTCCATTGTAACGTAATATTCCTTTATTCTTTTTCAAAAATGATCAAAAAGAACAAAAAAATCAAATATACCCCAAAAAGGGGATGGGAAAAGTATTTTCTTTATTGGCAGCATAATGAGTCGCCCTTGGATAAAGCACATCTGTCTGTTTGATTATCATACTATGGGATGTAATACGACCTTAGGAATATTTTCTCGCTATATAGAGTTGTGTTCTCCACCGTTTGGTTACTCTTCCAAACACATGGAGAGTTTGTGTTGCCTCCTGCTTCGTAGACTTATGATTAACATATATGCTGCCTGAGTCTTATCACTTGTCGTGCTATTATCCAAGGGAAGTTTGTCACTAAGCCTGAGTCATCCCCTCTGCAATATGTCTCTTGTCCGCATACCTGGCCATCCTGAATGTCCAAGCAAGTCCTTGTTCGAAATCACTGAAGCCTTCAGTCCGATCATCAATATTATCAAGTCCATAACCGATGAGCCGTCGAAGACCTCTGGGCAGTGCAGTCATACACTCATATTACACTCCTACCCGAGTTTTAAAAGATTTTGAAGTTGTTGCTCGAGCTTTGAAGTACAACCATCAGGTCGAATCAACTTCTGGAAGATGGATACTCTATATGTATATCTTTCTGATTTCGAGATGTAGCTCCGCTGTGTATTATTCACGGCTACTCTTTATAGTTATTTGAAATGGATCTACAGTGTATTTGATTGATAGCCATGGTTCTATTTTATCCCGAGCATGGGTATGCCCGCCTCGGTGAGACATTTTTTATTTTGCAGACGACACCTCCTAGTTCCTGATCCTTGGGCTCACTCATTCAGCACATCAGTAAAGATTGGTAAAAGATTGGTAATGTATTTCGGCCATCAGATGCTCTTCTGACCTCACACATTAGGGGGTATCTGTTATAACCCTAAATTGCACCACACATGCTTACCTGGCATCAGGCCAACTCATATCCCTTCATTGCCAAAACATCTGCTGAACAACCTCTTTGAAAACCATCTTGGGTCAAGGCCTACGCGCCCTAACCCACTACTGCACGCGTGTGCACGCTGGCAGGCCTACTACAGCCCGCGTGTACCTAACAAAACACAAAAATAGGAATTTTTTTGACGGAACAAAAAGCTATGGGTCAGTTAACTGAAACTCCCGGCCATGCATGGCCGAGAGTTCGTCCAAAACCCTAGCTCCTTCTAGCCTATAAAAGAAGGGGTAGGGGTACTATTTGGAGGAGGAAAATTATAGCGAAGAAACTCTGCCCATTTGCCGAATCCATTGTCCCAACCCTTTAGCCTTTCCTCAAGCCAAAGGAGAATTAGCGCAAAGCACTTGGAGGACAAAAGAGGAGGAGCCCAGGATCAGGATCAAGGAGCAGTGGCCGGTCTCGACTTTGATTGTAAGTTGATTCATTTTTCAAATAATAAAAGAATACTTTTCCCGTCCCAATGCATGAGTTATCTATGATTTGTTTAATTTATGCTTAATTTCTAACCCTCAAGTAGAAAAGTAGCATGCATGCATAGTTGTTTGTCTTGATKGYAGGTTATCTTTGGAAGGAGCAGCGCAAGCAAGCGRTCAAGAGCGYAACRRAGGATCTACACCAAACATCAGTAACAAKGTTAGTGGTTCCTTTCCATGTATGTATTGTGAAAGAGGGGTTTAAGTTTTGGGGTTGTAGGTTAAAAAGTAATTTCTTTAYGGTCMAAATCTGCATGCAAGTCTGRCCCTAGTTTGCTAGTCCGTAGGGTATTTTTCCCAACAACACCCATGTAGTTGTACAAGTTGTGTGTGGTATTCCAACCAATTCTCTAAACTGTACACTTTAATTCACTCTTACTAGAGCAACTACAACTCACCTACAAGCCATACACACTCCTTAGGCATCACTTTCATGTTGGTTATTAATTTGCAGGTTTGATATATTGAACGTCCACCCCAAGCGATGATTCATTGGTTGGTAAATTGAATTCAAAGCTTGGTCAACTTCCACACCATCTAGTTGAGTTAATTCATTGTTTGGCCGACCTCCACTTAGCCTAGTTGACTTCCTTTAGCCTGGATGAGCCACAATTTCCTTTGGTGATTTCTGCTACATTTTCCGTTATTTCCTAGGGCAATTTATACTATAATAAGTCTCCAAATACAAGGGTATATTTTGGTTCTAAATGTAAGAAACCAATTCATGCATCGTCGTCTACTCTTGGAGTTTCTGCTCTTTCTTTACATTATGCCAATATGATTACCATTGAGATATTAATCTATGACCCATGTCCATGAGTATTGGTCACAACTGACCAAATTCTCATGATTTTGAATAGTCCACTTAGCACGCATTGCATCGAGTGATGCTCACGGGGGTGAAGAAGTGGGATTGAAACTAGTGAAATGAATCACATAGCATCAATCATCACTTATCGGCTTGCACCTGGTAAATAGTACTTCTCAGGAGGTACATTAAGGCCCCTAAGGCCATAACACTCATTTATTATGAATTTATTAGTTATGATTAGGTCGGCTTAGTGGTAGGTTACATCATGCTCACTTTATATCCTATTTATAATAAAGGATAATCATTGGTATAAGCATCTCATATTGTCGCATGCATTGAATATATTGTAAAAGGAGGTTTCCCCCTCGAAGTGGATTATTCATATGCTATTTTTTGGAGTTTGGTTCATAACATCACCCATCCCAAGACTCCTCTGGTTCAAGTGCACTTGACTATGGAGTGTTCCCCACAATCAAGCCCACTTAGATTGCTACCCCATTTGCAAAACATTGGCAAATATTGTGCTTTACAAAATATTCAATTAGATCTCCCTTGACAATTTTTATTTAAGCATCGAGGGGCTTTCGCAGTCCAATATATGAGATATTATTTTCAAGTAGAGTAAGTCATTAATTATTTTCTGCGTAGAGTAAGCCATTAATCTATGACCCATGGGATATTTTTTTTGGGATTATCTACGTAAAGTCATTAATCTATGACCCTTGTCCATGATTATTAGTCCTAACTCACCAATTTATCATGATTTTGAATAGTCCACTTAGCACTCATTGCATTTGGTTATGCTCACATGGGTGAAGAAGTTGGATTGAAACTAGTAAAATGAATCGCATAGCATCAATCATCACTTTTAAGGCTTGCACCTGTAACCAAGAGGTCACCCATCCCAAGAATCCTTTGGCTCAAGCATGCTTAACTATAGAGTATTCCCTACTATCAAGCCCACTTAGCATACTACCCCATTTGCAAAACCTTAACAATTATTGTGCCTTATGAACTATTCAATTAGAGCTCCCTTGACTCCTTTTATTTAAGCATTGATGGGATTCTACAGTCCAACATATGAGACATTATTTTCGAGATTATCTGCATAGATTAAGTCCCTAATATATGGCCCATATCCATGAGTATTATTTGCAACTGACCAAATTCTTATGATTTTGAATAGTCCAATTAGCACTCATTGCATCGAGTGATGCTCATAGGGGTGAAGAAGCAGGATTGAAACTAGTGAAATGAATCGCATAGCATCAATCATCACTTTCGAGGTTTGCACCCAATAAACAAGACTTCCTAGGAGGTCACCAATCCCAAGACTCATCTAACTCAAGCACACTTAACTCTAGATATTTCCCCACAATCAAGCCCACTTAGCTTGCTATCCCATTTGCAAAACCTTAGCAAGTATTATGCCTTATGAACTATTGAATTATTGCTCCCATGACTCTTTTTATTTAAGCATTGAGGGGATTCCACGGTCCAACATATGATATATTATTTTTGGGATGATCTAGTTAGAGTATTTCTTTCATATATGACATGTGTCGATGAGTATTAGTTGCAACTAACAAAATTCTCATGATTTTGAATAGTCCACTTAGCACTCATTGCATCAGGTGATACTCGCAAGGTTGTTGGGATGGGTGACCTCCCAAGAAGTCGTGGTTACCAGGTGCAAGCCCCGAAAGTGATGGTTGATGCTATGTGATTCATTTCACTAGTTTCAATCCCACTTCTTCACCCTTATGAGAATCACCCAATGAAATGAGTGCTAAGTGGACTATTCAAAATAATGAGAATTTGGGAAGTTGTGACTAATACTCATGGAAATGGGTCATAGATCAATGACTTACTCTATGCAGATAATCTCGAAAACAATATCTTGTATGTTGGATTGTAGAAGCTCCTCAAAGCTTGAGTAAAAAGAGTCAAGGGAGCTCTGATTGTTTGGTCAGTTGAATTCAGAGCATGGTCAACTTCCACACCATATGGTCAACTTAATTCATTGTTTTTTCAACCTCCACTCAACTTGGTTGACTTCCTTTAGCTTGGACAAGATACAATTTCCTTGGGTGATTTCTGCTACGTTTTCATTTATTTATCAGGGTGATTTCTACAATAACAAGTGTAGAATTTGGTTCTAAATGTAAAAAAATCTAATTCATGCACCGTCGTCTACTCTTGGAGGTTCTTCTCTTGATTTACACTATCCTTATTGAGAACATGGTAACTTTTCCCCATTTAATTGGTCATGATGCCAGAGATGATCTTTATCAAATGTTACCGATGAGCATGGGAGTGGTGTTGAGGTCTAGGCTCAAGTCTTATGCAAATAATTTGGCTTCAACAACCTATGATGTACCTCTTGCAATAGATTGGAAAGATTCTTTGGAAAAAATATTTGGATGGCTAGCTCCATTGGCACAAAACATGCTTAAGTGGTAGTCTAAGCACAATTTTAAACAACACCATGTTGTTTCTTGAACCAAAGTTTTCATGTTGCAAAAACTTTATTATATAGATGAGTCAAAGGCAAAGTCCACCCTCACAAAGCTTCTTTTTGGTTTGAATTACACCTACAGATAGAATCTTGGGAGTTGGAACACATTGTTACTTGTAATTGTGTGCCAAATACCTGCCTTGGAGGAGAATTGCAATATGGCACATGGGCCTTGTAATCTATTTTTGAGTAAAGTTACATGTCATTGAAGAATAAGGTCATTACATACATTGGATAAAGCACAAGCCTTAGAATCATCAGATTGAATCCTATACAAAGGTTGATTATCATTTCAGGTTTCACCGAAGCTAGAGAAGCCTAATAAACAACCCTGAATAGAGATTACAAAGATCCTTGCAAAAGGAAAAGGAACAAAGGCCTAGTGGCCTTCTGAAGACAAAGCCCTATGTCCAAGACTGAGACAAAGAATAAATTTTTAACCTTCGCAAAGGATTTGGGTAAAATCATGAACGTGGGTAACACTTTCATGAGAATCAGGTCGGGAAAAATTGCAAATGGAAAATTTTCAACCAAACTATTCTACGTTTTTGGCCGAACAAATGACACAAAATTTTGGCCGAAATATTTTTTCAGCTGAAATTTAAATCTAACAACGCCCTCGAAAGTCTTGGATTTTTTTTCCAGAAACACAGTTTTCGACTGTAAACTATAGTTGTTCGGCCAAAATATTTTTCGACCAAAAAAATATTTTGGAAGAAATATTGTTTATATATATCGGTCGCATTTTCCATTACACAGTTTGGCTCCTCCTATCATTTTCCAATACACAGTGGATGTGAGCGGCACCCGAGCGACACTGGTAGCACTCGTGCGACGACAACAACAGAACCCAAGCAACAACAACAACAACCAAGCGACACCAAAAAATATGTGAGTTTAATCCACCTTCTAGGTCAGTTATCTATTAGTTTGTTTTGCAATAAAATTATTTTTTTACTGATAAAGATTGTTCATGGATTAGCTAGAGAACTATAGCAATCGCCTTTAAAAATTGGAAGAGATTTATTTTGAACCTTTATTCCTAGTTCTGTTGATGTTTGGACAACATCGGGAAGACATTCTCTTAGAATAATAATTAATAATATGATTATTGATTATTAAATATCATATATAAGAAAGTAAGTGATAATGATAAATAGTTATTGATTATTCAAGGGACGTATCCTTTCATGGATGGTCACCATGTGTTCCCTATATATGGAACACTCATCATTGTAATAATATGTTGATCATATCTCATATGAAGAAAAACAACATGGTATCAGAGCGGGACTAGGCTTGACTCCCCCACGGGAGGGCCCAAGAAAATGATAGATAGTTGGCGTTCATTGGATGACCATAACCGTTCAATACATTTCTCCAGATTCAGTGCATGATTCTATGATTGTGATTGCATGAATCTTTGACAACATTGCAGGAATAACTCAAGGAATTGCCACATGCGAAACCTACACTAGAGGTCCATTGGTTTCATTTTTTGAATGAATTGACAACACAAGACAGTGAAATCTGTCCAAAAATGTTGGTTCAAATACAAATTCTTTGTTGGAGGATCATAGCCAAGATGATCCAGATTATTTTCGGCATGAAATGAGAGCGGAGATATAATAAAGAAATGCACAGAGATATCGCGTATATCCAGTAATATAACAGAAATATATCAGAGATGCAACCATAAACACAAAGATACAGTAATACACGATTTCTATTAATGA
>ML796359.1:153898-181345 GCA_009831015.1 Picea engelmannii
GAGAGAGAAAACCCCATTGTTTGTTATTTCATTCATTTGTGTAATTTTGCAACATCCCCATCTGGTACGACTCCTATGATGTACAACTGGTAAAAGCACCCTTAATTTTTTTTTTTTGTGTGTGTTTGTGTAGGAAGGTAATAATAACATTATACTCAACATTGCAACACGACGATGACACAACGCATGCAACTCACGCAACAACAACATAACAACCTAACAAAAAAGCACATCAAGCACCTGGAAGCAATGCACGACATTCAACCGACGAAAAATAAGAATGACTACTCGCCTGTCCTACCCTGCAATGGTTAGGACCTCCAGGACACATAAACAACGCTCAAGTCCAGGTTCCCATCGATTTTGACCATTTAAGGTCTCAGGGCTGGCGACTATTCTGAGGAACAAGGAGGTGTCTACATCCTGCCCGGCACAAGCCGACCAAGCCTACTAAGCTAAGGACAATCATCCTAACAACCCAAAATTAATTACACAAGTAACTAGAACCCTTACAGTGAACAAAACCAATCACATTGAATGTTTACAAAAGCACGTACAAACGTTAATTAATATTAAACAACAACCATTAATCAAGGCTAAAAGGTCGTTATCTATGACTTAAATTGGCGTTAATTACAGATCAATTAACCAGTCTAAATTCCATCATTCAACGAGTTACCCACCGAACTTAACATGAATTACGACTCAAATTTAGAGAGTCTGGATTACCAATTAGGCGATATCTATAAATCCAACTAACCATAAACTTGAATAACAACATTAACATTCTTAACGTGGAATGCTACCTATAACAGTTATGAACAGTTAAACCTCAACATTAGTCTAGATATAATGACTGAACTAACCACACTACCTGGTTATTATCATTGAGGAGGAAATTGCCAGCTAATAACATTGTTGTAGCAAATCAACAAGGTAATTACATATCTGTTACATAACAATTTATTACAACAGTTAACCAGGCATTTAACACAATGATTAACATAATCAATTAATTGAGCAATAACAGGGTAGTTTGCATGATTATTTTCATAACAAGTATTATAGCACTAATAAGGCGATTATCATGTTAATTAACATAACAATTAATATAACAATTGTGAGACAATTTATATGACGGTTAACATAACGATTAATAATGCAAAAACAAGGCAATTTACATAACTGTTAACCATTTAACTCGCTGCGACATTTAATCAATAAGTAGGAATCTGTTGACCATTCACAGTGTTGTAGCAATTGTTCTGGCATTTAGTAAGGCAATTAATATAGTATTTAACATTGCAATTAACAAGCCAATTAACTGTAGCAATGGTTTTGGTAAATTCGTGGTCATTCCAACAAGCCCAGTCAACATTCTAAAGGCAAAAATCATGGGTAATTACAACAAGCTCTGGCAACATTCTAAAGGAAAAATCGTGGGTAATTACAACAAGCTCCGACAACATTCTAAAGGCAAAATCATGGGTATTTAAATAACAATCAAAGTCAACTTTTAAAGGCAATAATCGTGGGCATTAAACAATGGTCTCAGACATGTTTTGAATGGAAAAACGTGAGCATTTAAACAACGATCTCAAACATGTTTTGAATGGTAAAATCACGAGCATTAAACAATGGTTTCAGACATGTTTTGAATGGTAAAATCGAGCATTGAACAATGGTCTCACACATGTTTTGAATGGAAAAACATGAACATTTAAACAACAATCTCAGACATGTTTTGAATGGTAAAATCGTGAGCATTATACAATTCTCTCAGTCACGTTTTGAATGGCAATTCGTGAGCATTTAACCACAATCTCAGGCACGTTTTGAATGGAAAAATTGTGAGTAATTAATCAACTATCAGAGTCTCATTTTAAAAGGGAAAAACATGTACAGGGACACACCAGAAGGGCATTCATGCTATCCGTAATTAAAATGTGCAGAATAATGTGCCCAAAACGCACCAGAAGGAACTCCATGTTGCCAACATCATTTAAAAGGGAAAAACGCTGGTAAAATGCAGACATGGAAATGAATTTGTTTTCCATTGCCAGGATACCAATGCCACACAGACATGAATAAAAAAAAAAAACGTTTTTCATCTCCCGGACACCAATATAAAATGCAGATAGGAAATCAAACGTTCTTCCCATTGCCAAGGTACCAATACAATGCATACATGAATACAAAAACGTTTTTCATCTCCCAGACACCAATATAAAATGAAGATAGGAAATCAAACGTTCTTCCCATTGCCAGAGTACCAATACAATGCAGACATGAATACAAAAACGTTTTTCATCTTCCGGACACCAATATAAAATGCAGACCTGAAATCAATTCATTTTTTTTTTCATTGCCAGAATACTAAAAAATTTGCAGACCGGAAATCAATTCGTTTTTTTTTTCATTGCCAGAATACCTAAAAATTTGCAGACCGGAAATCAATTCCTTCTTCCAATGCTATAACCCCAATACAACACATACAATAGTAAGAGAACGCAAGGATCCGATGGGAAAGGTCATGGAATGATTGTCGGGGTTTCTATCAGTCAAGGCATAGTGAAAACCAACTAGGACACAAGATAATCCACACGCATAGGTTGTTGCTAGATAGCGGAATCAACAATCAACCAGGGACAAACATCAAGGGTAGCTGGCTAACAGGTTCGTCCTTCACTCATCATCCTCACAAAGAAAAGTAGGGCGTTGAGATCCATAGGTCTTTTAACGCTAAGGCGCCGACCGTAGATCAGGCTCCTGGTCGACTGCTCAGGCGAGGACTGGTGAGCTAGGGATGAAGGCTAAACAACCATGAAGGTTACAATCAACACAACAAGGTGGTCAATACATGCGGGAAAACGAAGGCCATGGGAGTCAACAACCATCGATCTACGCTAAGGAAAGTTCCAGTCACCAATTTAAAAAAACATCAATTAACTTTTCCATTAAATAAGCAGATCCAAGCATAAGTCCTAATACATTCTACCATACAAAAAGGAAGAGAATGTACCATTGCTTGATTGCCCGCTCTGAATGACGTCCCGCGCGCTCCATGCAACTCCCGCTCGCCGATCGTCGAGACTTCACCGATACCTCCCAACCAATGCTAGGGGTACTCTTCTTCCCCCTTAGCCCCCCGAGCCGCAAAGGGGCCACATACTCACTGTCCAAAGATTTCGACTAGCTCCCAGCTTGCCTCACAAGGCCGAGCTACCACTCCTCACCGAGCTGGGTATCCCAACTCCCACAAGTTAAGTCAGTCAAGTAGATATTTCTGCAGTGTAACGTTACACAAACAGAAGAAGATCCTTCATCCTTCTCCTTCCTTCATTATATAGAGTTTTGAACTTCCTTTCTTTCCTAAAATCTCATTTCATTAAAGTTTTAAAAATAAATTCCTAAAAATTCCTTTCCGTACAAGTGTCCCCCATCCCCTACATTCCTCCATAATTTAATTTCTTTAATTAATTAATTATCTTTATTTCCCTCACCCACCTAGAGTTACCTATAATCACTCCTAGGTGTCCCCAAATTCTCTTACAGGTTTTAATGGCTTTCCTTGTTATTAAATTGCTAGTTCAATTTAAATTAGAAAGCTCTTAAATGATAGATACTTTTTCTAAGTTTGACTTTTCGCTTTTCCCCTTATGTTCCCCTTTTTCCCTTTTTATGTTTACCTCTTTTCCTAGTTTCCTAATTTTTTAGATTTTCCCTCTTTCCCCTTTTTAATTAGAGCTCAAAAAGGCAGGTGTGGAAATTAACGCTTTTTCCCTTTTCTCATTTAATTAGTATTTTAAAATTATCAAAATAATAAAACCATTAATTCCCCTTTTTCTTTTAAATTTTATTCCAACAATTTTTTTTTTTTTTTAAAGAATAAAATAATTTTTTTATTCCCTTCGTGTTACAAGATTTAACGAAGGTCATAATTATTATTTATGTGGTTTTTATTTTTATTTTTATTATTGTTGTTTTTTTTTATAGAGAGATAAAATTTTACCACTTGCATAGTTTAGACTTAAACATTAAATTTTCGTACAGGGCGACATTTAATTAGGGAATTTGTTTTAAAAATTTCTTAACACGTTATTCATCCTAAGTCCATCTAGGTTCATTCCTCTATCATCAACAACGCGACGTGCCCTTCAGGATGCACTAGGTGCTCCAAGGGTGCCACTCGCCTTAATTTGTTTCCCTTGCGCGACGTGCCCTTTAGGACGCACTACGTGCTCCAAGGGTGCCAATTGCCTCTTGACTGACTTGGTAGACATCAATAACCCCTGGAGTCAATACTCCGCCATGTGAACTTGTGGGAGACTAAGGGCCTCTAAGGAATAATTCCCCCGCCTTATTGCGCGTCGCTTAGAATCATTGTGAGCGACTGTCGCAGTTTGCCCTCACGACATCGTGGGTCCTCTCGAACTAAGTAAACGTTAACCTACAGTTCGAGCCACAACGGGATTGCTAGTAGGCTATGGCAGGACTGTTGTCCACACCTCTCCCTCAACATCTCTGGTAGTCGTGTGTGACCCCTTTACTCCACATGTGAGTCTGGTCGACAAGCTATCGTCAGCCTGCATCATCAACAAATCATGTCAGAACATATCCATATCATATCATCTAATCAGATGCACTAATATCATAGTAAAACAATCAAACCCCAATGGTACACTCCCTGACACGATCCAGAGTCCAAGGGGTTCCATCGATGCCTCTGCATCCTTGAGGTCCAAAATCCTACACACTCAGTAAACCGAGTCAACAATACCTGTCTATGTCAATGTAGTAAAACAACATGTCATTAACCCATAATGCCTCATAATCAAAATCAAAAGTTTTAATAGCATAGTAATCCAGATCACTTGCGAGCAAGTGTCCTCAAAGAATAAGTTTGTTCAGTGCGCCAGAGCGGGATGTTACAAATTTCATTCATATCCAGTCTGGATAGTATACAAAGAATAGGTAAAGATGAACAATTTGTTTGAAATATTCACAGATAAATAAGGGGGAAATATACAAAGAACAGGTAAAGATGAACAATTTGTTTGAAATATTCACATAGAAATAAGGAGAAAAGCAAGGTGGAGACTAAATTTTAATATAGGCTTCACTACCCGAATATTCCATTACATCCACCAGAATTTTTTCACAAAAAACATTTAGATGCTAAATAAAAGAAATGACAATTTTACCTTTGAATGTGAGCGTGATCCTTGCCTACCCATGCCACAACCTCGACAAATTGAAATATGCAAAAGTTTAACTGTAGGATTAACAACCTATGGCCTATAAGTAATTATAATCTCTATTGGGCCATCTCATCCCAACACTCTTGCCAGTGCTGCTTCAAATACAATGATGAATAAACATAAATAATCAACTTTTATCATACAATCTAGAGATTCAATGAATGTTGTCATGTATGTGATTAAACGCTTTCATTCACCATGAATGTTTTTTTCATGGATATACACTAGCTTGAAATTAATTGAAGCTTTCCCTGGCCAATTTTGGACATGAACGGAAAGATGGACCAACATATGAGAGCTTCCAATATGAGATCAAGTTTGATGCCAGACTTCTATTTTTCCTTCAACAACACAAAATTTTTAGACCCCAAAGGCAGATCATCAAAGGCAAAGGCAGGTCCTCTGGAGGTATGAATTACTCTTAGATATTTAACATTTAACATTATGCATGGTCGTGGGAAGCAGTGAGGCAACAGGTGGCAAGGCAGTGAGCAGCCACGATAAGGTCAGGTCCTCCGCTGTCACAACCCATAGATTAACCACTTAAAAAAATAGATATTTTAAAATCATTTACTCGTTCTGACAATTGAGAAAAAGAAAACCCATACACCAGAGAAATATAGTCACATCAAGTTGCTATAAACCAATAAAAAATTAGAATGCAGAAATCTTATAAATACTAAAAAGAATTTGTTTTTCGAAAATATTACGAAATTCCATCTTAAATAGGGAAAGAATGCATAAAATTGGGTGTTGGCATCAAAATGGACCAAATAATGCTGCAAAATATACCATGTAATAGGCGTTCAACTATCATTGACCGTCAAGCGAAAGCTATAGTCCCTTGACTTCGGCAAGGACTAATAATGTAGTAGTTGATTGTTCCTTCAAATCTTATTAATGAATATGAATTAAAATCTTTTTAATGAATATGATTGATTCTCAAAACCATTGTCATTACCCTATGGCCTTTTTGACATTCTAATCCTTGAAATTTAAAGTGTTAACATTGCAGACTTAAAGCATCAATAGTTTAAGTCCTCTCTTCAAAACTCAACTTAGTCCTCTCTTCAAAACTCAACTTAGGAATAAATTCATACCACCATTCCCAAAATGGCTTATCATTATTCATTGCTCTTAAATGATCGATCATAATATTTAGTCAAATGAATTTATAAAGAACCCTTTTTGTCCATCTTGAATAACAATTATTCCACTTGAACCAATTGTAGCCTAAAGCAAGTCCCATGTTCCCAATATTCATATTTATCAATGATGCTAATATCCCCTCTCATTAGATGCACCAATGATTGAGGAATATCAAAACCCAAACCAGTGCCATCATGCTTCCTAGAGGTTAACATGTCATATTGGACAAATTCGTTCAAAACTGCCTTGCATTTGTCTCTTGGAATGCCCTTTCTTGTGTTATTTGATTCAAATTGAAATTCAACATGGTTTAAAAGGAAAATGTCTACTTAGTACAACCTTTGTTAATGCAAGAAATTTTGGACAAATTACAAATATATCCATTTGTAATGATCCTCTTCGTTACGGCGACCAACCTCTTATAACAAGTGCCCAGTGTTTTTTTTTTGTTTTTGTTTAAAAGTGTGTGCACATGTGTACAAGGGAAACAAACACATTCGACTCTGCGTCGCCACCCGACAACGAACCAGACACAAACCACGATGAACACAACAAGACGACATAAAACGCACAACAAGTAACTGCATGCATTTAACGACGATCAAACGACAATAAGTAAGACTGACTACTCGCCCGTCCTACCCTGCAATGGTTAGGACCTCCAAGACACATAAGAAATGCTCAAGCCCAGGTTCCCATTGATTCTAACCATTTAAGATCTCATGGATGGCGACTATTCTGAGGAATATGAAGGTGTCTACAACCCGCCCGACACAAGCAGACCAAACAACAAGGATTGAAACCAAGTACAACAAAATTAATGAACAACCACGACCTCTATGGAAGGTGCAAGTATGAAGGACTTCGACAAACTCCAACCATAATCAATCCCTGCAACTAGCTAAATCCATAGAGTCCACAATCATCGATTCATCAAGAATAATCAAGTTACAAGTGAGGATGGACAGGTTTAATCAATCTAGATTATCATAAATGTAGTCTTAAATATCAATGATTAGAACAAATTATTATATCTTGACAAAATTACGATTATGCTACTTGTACTGAAATGTCTTGCAAGTATCAATTCTATATCAACTTAATGTCAATAAATAGGTAGTGTAATTCCATCATATTTAATCTTGTCCATACAAAAATGGAAGAAGGTTCATAGGTCAAGGTTCCAAGAGGCCAATGATTCAAGGAGAGTCTTCATTTGATAAATGGGTGAAATTATCCCAACTGAAGAATACACAAGAAAGGAGACATTCATAATTGCTTCCTTCTTTTTCTATTTGCAACAGTCCGTAGTGACCTTTACAATAATCTGCAGTTGTATTATATGTGAATAGCTACAACAAAAGTATAAGAAAAGAAGTAGATAGGTCAACGCCACAAATGGGCTCTATATTCTCCATTCTCGAGGATACTAAAAGCATTTGAACTTTTGACTTGGCAATTTATTCAAGGATATAATTAATCTCATCAGCTTACATAATTTATAATTGAACCATAAATTTATTGTCCAGACATCATACATGACTCATTTATTATCAAGGACATTATACACGATTCAATGGGCAAGGTTAAAAATATGCCCTCATATACTTACTCATCCCATCTAATCTTTGATCATTAGTACCATCTAACTGGGCATTAACGGTAAACAAAAACATTAATAGTATCAAAGGCAAAATGCTATCAATAGAACAAATTAAGAACAACCTTAATCTCAATGTGTTGTCTAGCTAAAGACCGAACTGCCAGGAAATGAATTGACTAAAAAGATTACAGGAAACTGCTGAGAAACATAGTGTAATTAAATCTGGTTATTCGCAAGTCAAAAACTGTCACCTAAATAAGTTCCACTTCCCCAAACTCAGTCGCACAATTAAGATTACTTTATTTAAATAAATCACTGCAATAATAACGTTGCTTTCCAGTAGGGCTGACAATGCCGAGTAAAT
This sequence comes from Picea engelmannii, assembly GCA_009831015.1. Lineage (NCBI taxonomy): Eukaryota > Viridiplantae > Streptophyta > Pinopsida > Pinales > Pinaceae > Picea > Picea engelmannii. Next base: position 162,276 of record ML796359.1, read on the forward strand.
AAAAACATCATCGTTAGCATAAATCGAGGAAGGGTAACCTCAACTGCAGACCTCGACTACAGTGACTGTCATCGTGACTTGCTAAAAGTTAGCTGGAGGGAACTATAAGGGTCGCCAAAGATGAAAAAGCAGGTACAGGAAACCCCCAAAACACTGGTAAAAATGAATGGATTCGCTGCTTCCACCCTGGCTTGAATCTCTTTGCCTTATTGTACGAAATCCATTGTAGAATTGGTGCGCCCAACGACTCAGTGAATTACACATCAAAAATTGCAGTGAATTTCGTTGAAGACCACGTGGGTAACCTTCCCCAGTTCCCAGAGAATCATTGACACAAACACAGAGATAGGTAATCACCAATTCGTAGAGATTTAGTGGTCGAAAGTGTGGGGGTAACCTCCGCCAAAACACAGAGTAATTAGAACCCATATGTAGAGGTCACAGAAAAAAACGCAGAGCAATATAATAGTACAATGCAGTGAGAAATTCATTCTGTCATTGCATAGTTTGATTGGCCGTCATGGCTGTTTCAGAACCAAAGCAGAACCCCGAACTAGAACTGGAAGATATAGAAACTAATGGAAAAGTTTAGAAATTAATCGAGAAAATACAGCTCGCTCAAGAAAAGTTGGAGAAAACTTTGTTTTATATAGAATTTATGGAACAAAAACAGGACCCAGAAATGGTCGAGCGAATACAATGGGTAATCCGTGCAGACCCACATTATTCAAATTACTATTGGTTCTCTAAGACATTGGAGCATAGGATTCTGAGCATATACGCATACAGTTTAGCCTTTGCAAATTTATTAAGAGAGAGAGGTTTCAACCGTCACCCAAGTGTTGAATCGCTGAAGGGATTTGCAGACCCAAGGCAATAAAAAAAAAAAAAAACGTAGTAAACATTCGGGCCAGGTAAAACGTTGGGGAATTTCATTCTCCCTCAATGAAGTCCTTAATGAACAATCCAAAGTTGACAATCAAGTGGAAATGGAGGCATGTACCAACATAAGGAACCATAGTCATTAAAACCACGGAGAAAGAAAGAAACACCCCATAGAGGCATACAATTTCAAGAAGGAGAAAGACGTCGGTTGGGTAAAGGAAGGATGCAGTGCAGGAAGTCGTCAATCAAAAACGCAGAACGAACAAATCACCATGCAACGCACCAAGAGGGGATTATGTTCTGTCCTTAACATTTCAGCGAATTGGCTGAACAACCGTCCTGGGAATAAGGGACTAAAACAATTATCTAGAAAAGGTATAGAGTAGACCGACCATTCAATCAGGGGAGACGTTCTGGATAAGTAAAACCTATAAGAAATAAAAAGGACTAAACTCTCATAGCTTGTCATCAAGCATAGAAGAAGAGATCATGGTCATCATAAACACTAAATGGCTGGGTCAACGAATCAGGGGAAAGACAACAATCAGTTTACCTACCCACTACACAATGCAGATCTAAATCATAATTCCTACCACATTTTAACATTCAAGAAAGAAACTTATCGTTGCCTTTTCGCCTTCCCCGAGTGTTGTCCGCGCGCTCCATCCCGCTCCTACTCGTCGACCGTCGATACCTCACCGGTACCTCCCAACCAATCACTAGGGGTACTCTTCTTCCCCCTTATCCCCCCGATCCGCAAAGGGGCTACACACTATCCAGATGGTACGTCTAGCTCCCAGCTCGCCTCGCAAGGCCGAGTTGCCACTCCTATCCGAGATGGAAAATCCCAACTCCCCACAAGTAACCAGTCAAGTCACAATTTTGGCAGCGTAACATTACGCTAACAACCAATCCCCTACTTCCTCCTCCTTCCTCTCTTTTATAGAGTTTTTGAACTTCCAAACATTCCCAAAATCTCTTTTAATTTAAGTTTTAAAGAAAATCCTCTAAAAATCCTCTGTCATACAAGTGTCATTCATCCCCCACGTTTCTCCATTAACCATTCTCTTAAATTTATTGAATTGTCTTATTTCCCTCACCCACCTATAGTTACTCCTATTTTTACTCCTAGGTGTCCCTAGATTCCCTTACAGGTTTTAAATACCTTCCCCAAAATGAAGTTGCTAATTTAGTTCAATTTAGAAGGTTCTTAATTGTAGATTCTTTACTATGTTGGCCTCGCTTTTTACCATAAGTTCCCTTCTTTCCTTTATTATGTTTCCTTCATTCCTTAGTTTCCTAATTTTTATTATTCCCTTCTTTCCCCTTTTATTAGAGCCAAAATGGCAGTTGCTCTATTTAGTCTTTTCCTTTTATTATTAAATTAATGTCTTTTTACACTTTCACAAGTTAATTAATTTATTTCTTCTTTACAATTTTAAATCTACTGATTTTAATTAAATTCTTACTCTCTTCATTTTACCCCAAATTTTTTATGACTAAAACTATTACTTAAGTGGTTTTTAGTTTAAAATTTTATTTTTATTTTTATAGGGTCTTTTTCTTAAGGTTAGACAAAATTTTACCCTAGAGAAGCTTTAGACTTAGGACTTAGATTTTGAGCTGGGTGACATTTAATTAGGGAGATTGTTTAAAAATTTCTCAATGTGTTAAATGTCTTAAGGACATCTGGGTTTGTTCCTTCATCAATGACAACACGACATGCCCTTCAGGATGCACCACGTGCTCCAAGGGTGCCACTCGCCTCGTTTGCTTCTTTTGCGCGACGTGCCCTTCAGGATGCACCATGTGCTCCAAGGGTGCCACTCGCCTCTTGAATGATTGGTAGACATCAATAACCCCTGGAGTCAACACTCCACCAGGTGAACTTGTGGGAGACTAAGGGTTTCTAAGGAATAAGGCCTCCGCCTTATTGCGCGCCCCTTAGAATCATTGCGAGCGACTGTCGCAGTCTGCCCTCGTAGCATCGTGGGACCTCTCGAAGTAGGTAATCATTAACCTACAGTTCGAGCCACGACGAGAGTGCTAGTAGGCTGTGGCAGGGCTGTTGTCCACACATCTCCCTCAACCTCTCTGGTAGTTGTGTGTGGCCCCTTTACTCCATATGTGAGTTTGGTCGGCAAGCTATCGTCGGCCTGCATCATCAACAATCATGTCAAAACATGTCCACATCATATCATCAAATCAAATGTAATAGAACAGTAAATAAATCAACCCAAATAGCACACTCCCTGACTCAATCCAGAGTCCAAGGGGTTCCATCGATGCCTCTGCATCCTCAAGGTCCAAAACCCTGCACACTCAGTAAAACCGAGTCAATAGCACATGTCTATGTCAATGTAGTAAACATAATGTCATCTATCATAACGCATCATAATTAAGGACAAAATGTTTAATATCATAAAAGTCCGGATCACTTGCGAGAAAGTGTCCTCAAAGAATAAGTTTTATCAGTGCACCAGAGCGGGATGTTACACCATTCCAACAATTAATCAAACTCTTGGCACTTTGTTTTGGCCATTCATATCACTATCCATCAAGTAGTGTCACTGCATCTTTAGTGCATGTATTAAAAATAGTTTTAGCAATCTTTACTTGCCACAAGCACAAAAATATACCACCTTTGATGTTGTTACAAAGTAATCTGTTAGTACACCATTTACTATAAAATCTGTATTGTCCGAGAGTTATGAATAATCTCTTTCTAGACCATAGTTATAGTTGTATAGCATATTCATTGTTGGAAAAATCATAAGAATAAAATTCCAAACCTGTTTTATAATCATTGTGTACGAGGTTAATTGGAGTTTGCAAATATAAATTTCCATCAAGAAACTAAATGTAATTCTTTGGAAATAGACATTCAAAAGTAAATCTCTGCCATTTATCAATTTTCCATTTATTGTCTTCGAGGTGTAGGACAATCAGTGACAAAGTGTGTTGTTAAGGCACTTTGTGATGTTAAGTCATCGGTTCGAAACCTGCGGGGAAAAAAAATCCATCCATGTTAAGGGTTGGTGTGGCTTAGGCTGGGTGCGATCCCCGGGTTATTTTGACGGCTTAGATTCCCCTGAGTCGCAGTTTCTCAGCCACAGGCTAGTCCTGTAGGTCACGAACAAACTAGCAAACAAAACAAAATAGACATTTCTTTCTTTTCTACACTCTCTGATTGTTGTTGTAGGGAAATACACTTTACTTTTAATGTTCAAGAGTGTTTACATTACTCTTCCAATTCTGCTTGGAAAGAACTACAATTTTCTTGAGCCTAAATTAATTCAGTTACAATAGTACAGAGTTGATAAGTTGATTTCTCATTTAAATATTTTTGAGTTGCTAATGTGTTCCTCTACTAGCTAACATTTTTTATTTGAAATGTTTTTCATATTTGCTAATAGATCCTTTTAATGAAAGTGATCCTTAAAAGTTGATTTTTTGTTTTTTTTATACAAACTATTTTCTCCTTGAATGTAGGATTATTTCTCAAAAGTGTCATAGGATGATCAATATAATATGGTATGGAAGAAATCCCCCACCACAACAAGTGGATTAAGTTATCTTTATGGGTTATTTCTTACTAATTCTATGATTTTATCTATTGATTTGCAAGCTAATTTGAAAGATGATTTTACTTATCCAAAAAATAATTATGCTTCTTTATTCAGTCACATTCTTGAGACTACTAAAACTCAAGCATAATTAGAAACTTCTTGGGATGTTTTTTCCCAATATATCAATATTGAAGAGAGAATAGACTATTTATAAATACAAAGGCTCATATGTCCTTAGAGTTTTGAAAATTTGTCTAAGTTCATTCTTCTTGGACAATATAGAAGAATTAGAGGAGAATACCCTATACAAAAACCTTTAAATAAAGTAAGGATATGAAGAAGAACTCTCCAACATATCTATAATTGACTTCTTAATTCTCTCTCTAAATCCAAAGATGATATCGGAATCCCTTTAATAATGGCACTTCATCTTCTCTCTCACATCCATGTGAATTCTATGAAAATTGGTCCAAGGGTGTAGCTCCCAATATTTCCCCTCCCAACCTATTGGTAGTATGTATTGTCATTAGCTCTGCAAAATATAATACTAATGCCAATAAAGCGATATGAAAGCATGGGATATTCCAATACAAATAGGATATGAATGTTGCTTTTTGGCATGTGTCCTTGCCTTTAAACCGTGCATATATTATATTGTTACATAATTTAAAATATAATTTACCTAGGCTCTCATGAGATGTTGTTATAACAACCAATGATAATTTGAGTCATTTCTCAAATATTTGCAACAATATAGGTATTGAAATCATTTGTAGGGGGATTTTCTTCAATCTACCATATCAATCTAGATAATATAATTGAAAAAGATTATAGACAATAATAAAATTAAAAGACTCAATCTCGTTAGTCCATGAAGAATTAGAGGCTTGGTAAGTTGTGTTTTCCTTTTAATTTTTTCTTAACTACTCATGAAATCTATGAGAATGGAACTTCTAGTGGGAACTTCCATGAACTTATGGTCGAGTCCACTCCCCTATAGTTAGCCTCATAATCATTTGAGATATAAAAAATATTAAGGTCCATATTAGGTCAGAGTTTCTATCATTACTAGCAAGAGATGAAAAAAAGTTTGAAAAAAAATCAGGTTCAACTGTACTCGATGTTGAGATCCTCCATTTAAATAGACAACCTAGGATGTGACCATTCTTTCACATTATTACTACCAATGAATGAGTTTAATAATGTGCCAATGATTTGTTCCTTTTCTTACTCATCCTTATAACAAATAATTGATCCATCGACTTTAATAATTTACTCATCATTATCTTCATCAACCCCACCATTCAAAGAGTTCAACCAAACAATTAATTTTGTGTTTAATCTCTTCATAGGTTGGTTCCATTGTCAAGTAACACTTTTTCACTTTAGGGACATGTTTCTCAGTGTGTTTGATTGATAGGTCTGCTTGAATGGCAACATGCACTTTCTCATACAAATATTTAATGTTCCAAGTCTATACATTTCTTAATATAGCTTCCCAACCTCTATACCACAACTCGATGGATATGCATGCACTAAAAATTTGTATTGTAATGAAATTTAAATAAATTGTATTCTTTTGATGTTTTTCAATACCTAAGAATTCCTATCAATAGTTCTGTCATAGTTCCCTAGTTAGAGTTCCTAACCAACATTTTTCGATCAAAGTTCTTGTCAATCATAGTTCCTTCCTCAAAGTTCCTATTATTCATAGTTTCATGTTGGAAATGGTTCATTCGTTAGTTATAAATCCTTCATAGTTAAAGTTCCTCTAAACCTTTGATCGGATTTCTTTGTGGCATGTGCCCTTGTCTTTGAACCTTGCATCCACTACTATATTATTACATAAGTTCAAATAAAATTTACCTAGGTTTTCATGATATGTTGTTATAACAACCAATGATAATTTGAGTGATTTCTCAAATGTTTGCAACAATATAGGGATTGGAATCATTTGTAGGGGGATTTTCCTCAATCTGCCATATTATTCTAGAAAATATAATTGAAAAAGATGATAGGCAATAATAAAAGTAAAAGACTCAATCTTGTTAGTCCATGAAGAATTAGAGTCTTAGTAAGTTGTGTTGTCCTTTTAATTTTTCCTTGAATACTCATGAAAACTATGAGAATGGAACTCTTGGTGGGAATTTCCATGAAATTATGGTCAAGGCCACTCCCCTATAGTTTTCATCGTAATTATTTGGGATATAACAAATATTAAGGTTTGTATTAGGTCAGATTTCCTATCATTACTAGCAAGAGATGAAAAAAAGTTTGAAATAAATTGGGTTCAATTGTATTCAATGTTGTCATCCTCCACTTAAATAGACAGCCTATGATGTGACCATTCCTTCACATTACTACTACCAATGAATGATTTTAATAACGTGCCAATGATTTGGTCCTTTTCTTACTCATCCTTATAACAAATAGTTGATCCAATAACTTTAATAATTTACTCTTCATTTTCTTCATCAACACCAACATTCAAAGTGTTCAACCAAGCAATTAATTTTTCCTTTAATATATTCATAGGTTAGTTTCATTGTCAAGTAATGCTTCTAGACTTTAGGGACATGTTTCTCAATGTGTTTTATTGATAGGTCTGCTAGAATGGCAACATGCACTTTCTTATACAACTCTTCAATGTTTCAATCTCTATACCTTTCTTAATATACCTTCTCAACCTCTAGACAATAACTTGATAGATATGGATGCACTTAAAATTCGTACTGTAATGGAATTTAAATAAATTGTAGTCTTTTGATGTTTTTTGATACCTAAGAGTTCCTATCAATATTCCTTCATAGTTCCCTAGTTAGAGTTCCTAACCAACATTTGATGATCAAAGTTCTTGTTAGTCATAGTTCATTTCTCAAAGTTCCTATTAGTCATAGTTTCATGTTGGAAAAGGTTCATTTATTGGTTATAAATCCTTCATAGTTAAAGTTCCTCTTGAACCTTTGATCACATGTCTTTGTGGTATGTGTCCTTTCCTTTTAACCTTGCATCTACTACTATATTATTACATAAGGTCAAATAAAATTTACCTAGGTTCTCATGAGATGTTGTTATAACAATCAATGATAATTTTAGTGATTTCTCAAATGTTTGCAACAATATAGGGATTGAAATCATTTGTAGGGTGTTTTCCTCAATCTGTCATATCATTCTAGATCATATAATTGAAAAAGATGATAGACAACAATAAAAGTAAAAGACTCAATATTGTTAGTCCATGAATAATTAGAGGCTTGGTAAGTTGTGTTTTCCTTTTATTTTTTCCTTAACTACTCATGACATCTATGAGAATGGAACTCCTAGTGGGAAAWTCCATGRACTTATGGTTGAGGCCACTCCCCTATAGTTAGCCTTGTAATMATTTGGGATAYAATAATGAATAATAAGGTCCATATTAGGTCATAGTTCCTATCATTACTAGCAAGAGATGAAAAAWAGTTTGAAAAGAAATTGGGTTCAATTGTAYTCAATGTTGACATCCTCCATTTAAATAGATAGCCTAGGRTGTGACCATTCATTCACATTAATACTACYAATGRATGARTTTAATAACATGCCAATTATTTGGTCAATTTATTACTCATCCTTATAATAAATAGTTGATCCAATAACTTTAATAATTTACTCATCATTCTCTTCATCAACACTAGCATTCAAAGCATTCAACCAAGCAATTACTTTTACCTTTAATATCTTCATAGGTTAGTTTCATTGTCAAGTAATGCTTCTACACTTTAGGGACATGTTTCTTAGTGTGTTTGATTGATGGGCCCGCTCGAATGGAATCATGCACTTTCTTATACAACTCTTCAATATTTCAGGCTCCATACCTTTCTTAATATACCTTCTCAACCTGTAGACCACAACTCGATGGATATACATGCACTTAAACTTCATACTATAATGGAATTTAAATAAATTGTAGTCTTTTGATGTTTTTCAATACCTAAGAATGTTATAATTGAATGTTAAATTGTATACATGGTTTCCATCACCCTCTTCATTCATATAGAGACCACCAACTAGTGGCATAGAATGGTTTCTTCACCAAATTGGTCGAGTCTTGGTCAAATTTTTCAACTTTCTGTCAAACTCTCCAAGTCTTGGAAACTCCAAGAAATCCACATAGACTTAAAAAATCTCCTATTAACGTAGACATGTGATAATTTTTTTGGGATAATCTCATAATTCTATGGGTTTTTAACCTTCTCTTTTTTAGATTTCATTATATCTTAGGATGTGGAAGAGATACAATTTTTTGCATGATGTAAATTAAAATATTGTCAATTGATTAACATAATTTTCTTATGACACATGAAATTGTTTCTTATCATAGATTTGCATCTTGATACATATATATTATATATGGATTGAGAGGATTCGTTGCGACGTGAGTCTCCAAATATGAATTGCTATTGCTTTAGGTTGTCCAATGAAAGAAATAGAGGGACCCTAGACCGACAAGGACCCCTAGTTGCACAGGGGCCCCTAGTCTAGAAGGGACCCCTATCTTGTCAGGGACCCCTAGTTCGACAGAGAACCCTAGCCAGGCAAGGGAAAAAAGTCACACAAGGGAGTTTAGTGAAACAAGGATATCTAGTCAATCTAGAAGAATGTCAAATTCATCTAGATCTAGTCATGTTGGAGATCAAGATAAATATGTTTATATACACATGTTAAATTGTGTGCATACTTGCATATTTATCTTGTTTTCATAAGTTTTGAAATTGATAAAATTCATCGTACTTGATAAATTTCTTTTCAGATGCATCATTCGATAAATCATCATGAGAAAGAGCATCATGAGAGAGAGCACAACCATTTGCAGGTGGTGCTCGAGTTGATCCATTTCATGATGGATCAATGCAATTTTTTTTTAGTGATGATTTTGGGGAAAGTTTGAACAAACATTCCCCCAATCGACCAATGTACAACCCCAATCATATCAACAACCTATGGTCAGTAAATTGATTTTATTTTTTATATTTTTATATAAATCAAGTGCATATGGACATGTTTTTATGCATTATTTTAACTATATAAATTTTTTTCTATTTTTGTAGAGGATTGGGCTAATGTTGGGGGAAATAATGAGGCAGAGGGTGAATATCAAGTGGAGGGTGGGGGTGAAGGTGAACCAGGGGTGCATTTTCAACAAAATGAAGATTATACTCCTATCACCACCTATACCTCGGACATTGGCAAGGAGCTTCCTTGGGAAGGAAATTTTTAATAATTGACCCTTCAACGTTGCACAAACCACCATGCAAAGTTGAAGGATGATATTGAGCAATTGGATCTCCCTACAAAGAGTAGAAAATGCTTGGAGATTGTTTTGAATTCTCTAAGAAACTTTATTGGTGTATATGAGAAGCTTGGGACAACAACCAATAGTTTCATTGATTTGATAAGGAGTTACAGGCAAGTGGTGATGGGCCCTGATAAATGTCCTCAAGTAGAGAAAATGGTTCCAAAACATCAATCTAGATCAATGTTTAATTTTAAGGAAGGACCAAAGTGACCAATGTTGAAGGTACAATATTTCAAGCACCCTAACATTGCTAGCCATATTTATGATAGATTCTTGGCAGCGTATGGTAGATTTACATGGAATGATGAGGTGTCAATTTATTTTGAAAGATTTATCTATGCATAGTTTTTTGAGAATATGCACTCTGATTATATTGAACTACCATCCAAATATTATGGTGTTTGTAAAGGTCAAACATATAATTAGAGAGGTGCATTTCAATATCCAACATTTCTTAGACCTCCACCACCCTTGGTATCTTTTCCACCAAGGATGGTTTCTTTACATTCAAAGATAGAGGCCATTTAAAAAGTTGGATAGGAGGGGAGGTATGCAATAGCGGATAATTTAAATTCATATATTTTGTTGGTATTCATGTCGGTTTGAACCAACAGAGAGAGTGATCCAATGTGCATGAAAGTTTTGTTAATAATATGGATGATGAGATAGATTGCATGAGCCTTGAAGAGGTACGGGTTTATGCAAAGTTTTGTCGCAATGGTTGGAAAGACTTAATTGGGCATGAGAAAGAGAGCATTGGATCGATATGTATTACAATTATCAAATGCTTCATGCATTCGATGATAATTCTTTTGTTATTCGATCCACATCATCGCAACTTTTGAAATAACATAAAATGTTTATGTTCATTAACTGTATTTCACTCGAATGTTAAATGATTCATCATTAAATTTCGGACTATCATCACTAGGCACGAGATAATTTTCAAAGGTTGAGACTTCACAAGTATAATTCCACGTTCGAAACTTTTTTAGTTATCAAAATTGTAGTGTCATTTAAAAATTTAATTTAAAAATGAAATGTCTTACAATTCAAATTTTCAAATCTCAGGGTGGTGGGGGAGGGAGTTTGGGTATGAGGAAACTCTATTGCATACTAGGAAATGTTCCAGTTGGAGGAAACCCTCTAGCCTCATTCCTTGGGGTAAGTTTGAAAAATATACAAATTTTTCTATATTTTGCTTGTTTTATGATTTCTAGACAACCCTACAAAGATAGACTTGAAGAAAATGTTAAAGATGTAACACACCTCCTCGTTACGATGAAGAAACTTTTAAACAAGTGAATTTTTTTTTGTTTTGTGTGTGCACGTGTGTACACGGGTAATAAATACATTCAAATCTACGTCGCCACACGACGACGAACTTGACGCATACAACGACGAACACAACATGAAAACCTAAGATGCACTTCAAGTATCTGCATGCAATGAACGAAAATCAAACATACAATTAAATAAGAATGACTACCCATCCGTCCTACCCTGCAATGGTTAGGACCTCCAAGACACATAAACAACTCTCAAGCTTAGGTTCCCATCGATTTTAACCATTTAAGGTCTCAGGGCTGGCGACTTTTCTGAGGAACATGGAGGTGTCTACATCTCGCCTGACACTAGCAACCCAAGCAAAATTTTTACATCCAAGTATAAAAATAATTAAATGAACAATCACGTCCTCTATAGAAGGCGCAAGTCAGCAGGACTCTGATAACAACCAACCATTTTTAAGACAAGGCATTACCTATGAATCAATTGGCAATAAATACAAATCAATCAATCCGTTTCCTTTTCATTAATCGACGAGTTACCAAATCCAACCTTAAAAATAATGTAAATTCAATTAATCGTAAATCCCCATTTACTGAATGAGAATAGCTTATTGAACTTAGTTCAAGACATTACATTGTATTTGTTATCAATGATAATGAAATTTCAACATTGTTACCATACAATAATAACCACATTACATTTTATATTACAATAACTAAATAAAATGATGACCACCTTGCACCTTATATGTTATTTATAACAATTACATTAACATTCCATAAAACAAATAACATAGAATTTTAACCTTACCATAAACATTAGTATAAAATTTAAACATTACATTACATTAACTTCACCATGAACAATAATAGCATTGAAAATTAGCATTACCCTAAATATTAGCATCAACATTAACATTCATTACATAATGGTTAATGTAAACAATAATAACAATATTTCATTTATATCACACTCACCTTGCAATAAGATAACAAATCACCTTATACTTAGGTGGCAATTTCTAAATTATTCCTAATCACACTCCAATTAATCATAGATTTTGTTACAAAGGTAACAGTCTAAACACTAGATGCTATCATTTAATAAATAGTAAAATAATCGAGGAATTAACATAAAGCAAAGCTAGGTAATTAACATAGCTTAATTCAACCTCCATTACGAGCCCTGCAATGCATGTCATAAGTGCATAATGACATCAAGGTATAATCTAAACTCAGTCTTAAGGCCACAATCCGCCCGTCATTAAAAGTCAAGTATCCTTAAATAGAATTGAATGAAGCACATACTCACGCATATCAATTTGAAATTAATAAAATAACATTATTTAACAATATTGACGATAACCATATAAATGTGGTCTAATTTTAACGAGTTTAATAAGTAGATAAACACAACTAAATCCAAATCAACGTTTCCATTAACAAGTAAACGATGTTAACATAACTATCGACCTTGCCAGTCCATAGCGCGCCTTCTAGAAGGTTTTACCAGCTGTCATTTACACCAGGAGTGGTCGAGTAAAAACAAGGCAACTCGGACAATAGTCAAGCTGTCGATTCAGGAATTCTGGCAGCGTAGTTATTAAACTTAAAAAAAAAATGGTTGGGTAAGAAATTTCTATCCTCAAATTGAATAAGAAATTGTTTGAGTAAAACATTACTGTCATCAATTAAAACGTACTAAATTCACCAACTCTTGGACAAAAAACCACCATTAGTTTATTAACTACAAAAACGCAGGCATTAACCTCTGCCATAATGAATTGCAAAAAGTCGGGTAACCACCATCATGGGTAATAAAAGATAATTATTTCTGCACGCCAACCCTAGGGAATGCTGAGGGGATTAACTAGAAGATAAACACAGTGTTAAAAAGGTCAATCAAGAGATGAACCCACGAGAAAAATTTCAAATCAATGATAAGACACAGAGATAAGTTCGCCCTTCAAGCAACGATAAATATCTGATTGAAATCACCAAAGGGTGATAGACGAAAAGCAAAACTCAATACTCACACCAGTTAAAAAAATTTAGTTGTCTAAAGAGGGAATAACAATCGATGTACGAGCATCCCAAGAATATTGTGTAAGCGTTTTTTTTTTGGTAAGAGGCAAGGAACCGTTAGACCCAGCAAGGGTAGATTCCTGGTTCGAAACAAAAACAGATAAGTTGAATCGTAAGGAATCTACTGCCAAGGGCCAAGTAAAACAAAATTCAATTAGTAAAGAGGACGTTTTGGCTCTATTTTAATAATATAGAGAGTGGAACATAGTCCAGCTTTAAGCTATCACTTCGTGGCCAATCTGGGTGGTAGATCGCTGGCAAAGAATTGTGGTAATCAAAACAAAAAAAAAATCCGTGCAATAGCATGACTGTGAACAGTAAAAGAGATTCGAATTAAGGGTGATCGCTCTACCACACACCAGAAATGTGGGCGACCTATTAATGGCAATCATGCCCAATCAATCCTTAACTCAATCCGTGATGAAATCAACCAAACCACTACGTCATGAGGGTACATCATACTATTATACCAGTTGAATTCTAACAGTTTGCGTGAGCTCCTCCCAACGTTGTCGACATAAAAATTCCAAGGCATAACATAGGCAACAAGACATCATCTAAAGGGTGATTTCATGGTCAACCAGGAAATCGTAGACATTCCTTAATGACAAATTCTCGATAAACAAAGGAAAGCTCTGCACAATCAGGGGTAAAATAAAATTTGCTGTAAAGGAAATTTCATGGATAGCCGGCCGTAAAATCAGTGATAAGGTTTTGGTTTCGGTGATGAACCGTTTTCAACTTAGTCATATCAACACTCTAACATCAGTGATAAACAAGTCCTTACCAGCCCAAAAATACGAGACTACATGGTCAAATTCACAGAGGTAATAAAACAGAGTAAGGTAAGGTGTTACGTCATTACTAAATGTCACAACAGAGGTAAACACAACCACAGGGAATTTCCAACAAGGTATAAGACGCACGGTGAAAGGAAAGCAACGCCAATGACCAGGTTTCGGGGTTAATAATAAACATCAAGGCGAAAGACATCAACTACCAAGGACAACAACAAAAGTAGCCATTTAATGATATAGATGCAATAGATGAAGTATAAATTAATTTTTGTTTCATCCATTACCGAATTACAATAGTAGAGTTAACATTTTTACAACAATACAATTATAGTCGCCAAAGTAAATAAATATGCATTCTACTCTACCAAATAAAAGAGCATACCGTTGCCTTATCGCCCGCCTCAAATGACGTCTGTGAACTCCATGCCGCTCCTGCTCGCCGACCGTCGAGACTACACTAGTACCTCCCAGCCAACGCTAGGGGTACTCTGCTTCCCCCTTATCCCCCCGGGCTACAAAGGGGCCACACACTATCCAGATGGTACGTCTAGCTCCCATCTCGCCTCGCAAGGCCGAGCTACCACTCCTATCTGAGCTGGGAAATCCCAACTCCCCATAAGTAAATCAGTCAAGTCACTAATTTGACAGTGTAACATTACGCTATCAGTCGATCCCCTTCTTCTTTCTCCTCCCTTTCTTTCATAGAGTTTTAGAACTTCCATTCTTTCCCTAAATCTCAGTTAATTTAAGTTTTAATAAAAATCTTCTAAAATTTCTCCTATGTACAAGTGTCATACATCCCCCACTTTCCTCCAATAATTACTTTCTTTAATTTATTTATTGTCTTATTTCCCTCACCCACCTAGAGTTACTCCTAAATTTACTCCTAGGTGTCCCTAGATTCCCTTACAGGTTTTAAAAGCTTTCCCTAAAAAGAAATTGCTRAATCAGTTMAAAATTAGAAGTTTCTTAAATGTCGATTCTTTCCTAAGTTGGTTTCCCACTTTTTACCATGAGTTTCCCTCTTTCCCTTTATGTTGCCTCATTCCCTAGTTTCCTAATTTTTATATATCCCTCTTTTACTTTTATTATTAATTTAGTATCTTTTTAAACTATCAAAAGTTAAAACAATGAATTTCTTCTTTACATTTTTTCCACAGAATTTATTTAATTTCTTACTCCCTTCATTTTACCCAAAAGTTTATGAAGACCAAAATTATTTCTTAAGTGGTTTTTATTTTACACTTTATCATTTTATTTTTTTATAGAGATAATTTCTTAAGGGTAAACAAAATTTTACCCCTAGCGAAGTTTTAGACTTAGAACTTAGATTCTGGACTGGGCGACACTTAATTAGGGGAGTTGTTTTTAAAATTTCTTAATGTGTTAATTGTCTTAGGGCCATCTAGGTTTTCTCCTATATCATCATCAACGTGACGTGCCCTTCAGGACGCAGTACGTGCTACAAGGGTGCCACTCACCTCTATTGTTTCTTTTGCGCGGTGTGCTCTTCAGGACCACCACGTGCTCCAAGGGTGACACTCGCCTCTTGAATGATTGGTAGACATCAATAACCCATGGAGTCAACACTCCGCTAGGTGAACTTGTGGGAGACTAAGGGATTCTAAGGAATAAGGCCCCCGCCTTATTGTGCGCCCCTTAGAATCATCGCGAGCAATTGTCGCAGTCCGCCCTTGTGGCATCATGGGTCCTCTCGAACTAGGTAATCGTTAACCTACAGTTCGAGCCACGACGGGAGTGATAGTAGGCTGTGGCAGGGCTGCTGTCCACACCTCTCCCTCAACCTCTGTGGTAGTCATGTGTGGCCAGTTTACTCCATATGTGAATCTAGTCGGCAAGCTATCGTCAGCTTGCATCATCAACAAATCACGTCAAAACATATCCACATCATATTATCAAATCAAATGTACTAATATCACAATAAATCAATCAAACCCCAATTAGCACACTCCCTGACTCAATTTGGAGTCCAAGGGGTTCCATCAATGCCTCTGCATCCTCAAGGTCCAAAACCCTGCACACTCAGAAAAACCGAGTCAATAGCACCTGTCTATGTCAGTGCAGTAAAACATCATGTCATCTACCATAACACATAATAATCAAGGACAAATGTTTTAATATCATAAAAGTCCGGATCACTTGAGAGCAAGTGTCCTCAAAGAATAAGTTTTCTCAGTGCGCTAGAGCGGGATGTTACAAAATAATTGGCCCGTAATTGTTGGTTGAAAGAATCTCGTGTTTCACCACATACAAGGGATGTGTTGCGATGAATAATAGCATGAAAACAAAATGAAGAACTTCCAAAACATACATTGTCAATGACACAAATATAATTGTTCATTAAGTTCAAAGAAGAGCACAAAGAAGTTAAAATTTCCATCAATACATTTGTGCAACAAAAACAATGGTTTGTTAGACCCATCACTGTTCGTGACACTTGTTGTTTTCATTATCATGTGGAATTTCAGTTATATTACGACACTTTTCTTGATTTTGGTAAAACGTTATGGCCAATTTCACCTCCTCCTTCCACATTTCGTGCTTTTATATATGAAATTCTATGTGAAAGAGAAGGTGATGAATTATTTTACCAAAAAAATGTGTTGGTGGAAAGAAATGTGATCATTGTGAAAATATAAGTTTGTTTCACTCAAAGTATCCTATTGATATGAATTCTCAATCATTTTCTAATATAACAGTCAATTGGAAGAGATGTGAATATATCAACAACACGAATCCACATTCTACAAATGTTATTTCCAAAAGGATTGATTTGAAAGTAGATAAAATCTGCGTGATAGTTTTTTTGAAGAAGTTTGAGGAATAAATTTATAAATACACCAAGCATTCACATAGAGCTCGATGGAAAGACCTACAATTCAAGCAATCCCGTGAAGTGTTTCCACCAGGGACAATTTTTTTTTTAGTTGATTTTGTAGAGAATTACACATTCGTTGCACAAAAATAAATATAGAGTGAATATTATCATTCTTATCAAGTCACTATATTTGTCCACGTTCTTTATAGACATGCTCAATGGAGTATTGATAACATAGAAAGCACCAACGACAATCAACATGTTATTAAAGAATATCACTTTTAAATAAGTGTTGATCGAGCACATGCCACACATTATGTACAACATTGTTTTGATAAATTTTATGATTCATTGAAAGAACATAGAATCAGATTCAATCGACATTGGATATGGTCATATGGGTGTGCATACTTGCATATTTATCTTGTTTTCGTAAGTTTTGAAATTGATAAAATTCATCGTACTTGATAAATTTCTTTTCAGATGCATCATTCGGTAAATCATCATGAGAAAGAGCATCATGAGAGAGAGCACAACCATTTGCAGGTGGTGCTCGAGTTGATCCATTTCATGATGGATCAATGTGATCTTTTTCTAGTGATGATTTTGGGGCAAGTTTGAACAGAAATTCCCCCAATCGACCAATGTACAACCCCAGTCACATAAACAACCTATGGTCAATAAATTGCTTTTATTTTTTATATTTTTATATAAATCAAGTGCACATGGACATGTTTTTATGCATTATTTTAACTATATACAATTTTTTCTATATTTGTAGAGGATTGGGATAATGTTGGAGGAAATAATGAAGCAGAGGGTGAATATCAAGTGGAGGGTGGGGGTGAAGGTGAACCAGGGGTGAATTTTCAAAAAAATGAAGATTATACCCCTATCGCCACCTATCCCTCGGACATTGGCAAGGAGCTTCCTTGGGAAGGAAAGTTTTAAGAATTGACCCTTCAACGTTGCACAAACCACCATGCAAAGTTAAAGGATGATCTTGAGCAATTGGATCTCCCTACAAACAACAGACAATGCTAGGAGATTGTTTTGAATTCTGTAAGAAACTTTATTGATGTATATGAGAGGCTTGGGACAATGACCAATAGTTTCATTGATTTGATGAGGCGTTACAAGCAAGTGGTGATGGGCCCTGATAAATGTTCTCAAATAGAGAAAATGGTTCCAAAACATCAATATAGATCAATGCTTAATTTTAAGGAAGGACCAAAGTGACCAATGTTGAAGGTACAATATTTCAAGCACCCTAACATTGCTATCCATATTTATGATCGATTCTTGGCAGCGTATGGTATATTTACATGGAATGATGAGGTGTCAATTTATTTTGCAAGACTTATCTATGCATAGTTATTTGAGAATATGCACTCTGATTATACCGACCTACCATCCAAATATTATGGTGTTGGTAAAGGTCAAGTGTATAATAAGAGAGTTTCATTTCTAGATCCAGAATTTCTTAGACCTCCAACACCCTTGGTATATTTTCCACCAAGGGTGGTTTCTTTAAATTCAAAGATGGAGGCCATTTCACAAGTTGGCTAGGAGGCGAGGAATGCAATAGCGGATGATTTAAATTCATATTTTGCTGGTATTGATGTCGGTTTGAACTGAATGAGAGCGTGATCCAATGCGCATGAAAGTTTTGTTAATAATATGGATGATGAGTTAGACTGCATGAGCCTTGAAGAGGTACGGGTTTATGCAAAGTTTTGTCGCAATGGTTGGCAAGACTTAATTGGGCATGAGAAAGAGAGCATTGGATAGATATGTATTACAATTATCAAATGTTTCATGCATTCGATGATAATTCTTTTGTTATTATATCCACATCATCGCAACTTTTGAAATAACACAAAATGTTTATGTTCATTAACTGTTGTTCAATCGAATGTTAAATGATTCATCATTAAATTTCAGACTATCATCACTAGGCACGAGATATTTTTCAAAGGTTGGGACTTCACAAGTATAATTCCATGTTCGAAACTTTTTTAGTTATCAAAATTGCAGTGTCATTTAAAATTTTAATTTAAAAATGAAATGTCTTACAATTCAAATTTTCAAATCTCAGGGTGGTGGGGGAGGGACTTTGGGTATGAGGATACACTCTTGCATACTGGGAAATGTTCTAGTTGGAAGCTCATAGGTATTGCATGTTTCAAAGTTTAAAATTATGATTTCAAGTGTCATTCATTTAATTTTAATTCATTAAATTATATATATATATATATATATATATATATATAT
>ML796359.1:204169-216992 GCA_009831015.1 Picea engelmannii
GCAGTTGCCCGATCTATCATTTGGCATATTTCTCGGGATGATTGGACACTTTTGGTAGCAGGGCAGAATTATTCAGGGCTTCAACATTCTAGTAGGACGTGGCACTTTCCAGCTTGGAGGTTGAGCATTAGTACAACTCATATTTGCTTGATTTAGTTTTCATTGTATATACAGACTTTGGAGGCTCATTTTGTATTGTCGGGAGCATTTTGTAGCAACTCATATCTATTGCTTGTACGACCATCTGAGGTTTATGCCAGATCGACCATCTATTGTATTGATCTTACATTGCTCATAATAAAAAGGTCAGATCTTTGCTTGTGCTTCTACATCTTGAATATATTGTGATCTCCATTTGTTGATGAATCTTGTTTACACTTAAAAACTCAATAAATTAGTAGTAGTTAGTGATTCCAAGAAAGAATTTGGCTTGGGATCATTACACACAACATCAACAACAACTTCACCCGCAACAACAAAAGTTTAGACCTGTTCACCAGAACAAACCAGGGTTCCAGGCCGATGGTCCGTCATCTTCTACTTCGAGTACCAGGACTACTGGGATGAAGAAAGGGTGTTGGATGTGTGGGGAGCCACAATACCAGTGCGACTGTCCTGTGGAGAGGACCAGAGCGGCCGGATCCGCTGGACCCACTACCATGGGAGATATGGGCAAGGCCCATCAGATTCATGCAGTGGTGAATAACTGCCAGACAGAGCACCAGTCAACTGTGCTCGATACGATAGGTACAATTGCTGACCATACCCTTAGTGTCTTGATAGATCCCGTTGCTACCGATAGTTTCATTTCTGGTGCAACGCTAAAAAGGATTAAGGTAAAGGCAGTCAAACAGAATGAGTTTAGCTTCATGGAGATGGCCTTGGGAGACAAACAAAAGGTTGGAAGAAAGGTTACGGGCTGTGCCCTTAACCCGGGAGAGTTTTTCAAAAGGGCCAACTTGTACATCATGATCTTAGGATCTTATGATGTTGTAATTGTTATGGATTGGTTGGAATTGCATGAGGCAATCCTCAACTGTAAGAAGAAATGGTTGAGCTTGGTCGATGACGAGGGACAGAGACATGTGATTGTAGGATGGAACCAGGGAGTTTCCCTGAGGTTCGTCTCTTCCTTACAGTTACATAAGAGTATGTGCAAGGGGTGCAATCTTTATGCGATCCTTGCACTAAACAAGAAGGGAGTAGCAGAAGGTCTAGAACACCTTCCGGTGGTGAGAGTGTTTGCGGACGTGTTTCCAGAGGAGTTACCTGGGATGCCGCTAGAGAGGGAATTGGAGTTTACCATAGACCTAAAACTAGGGATTGAACCGATAGCAAGAACACCTTATCGGATGTCGACTCCGAAGTTACAAGAGCTAAAAATGCAACTAAAGGAGTTGTTGGACCTGGGACTGATACGCCCTAGCGTGTCACCGTGGGGTTCACCGGTTATTTTCATACGAAAGAAGGACAGATCGTGGAGGCTTTGCATTGACTACCTTCAATTGAACAAGGCCACAATAAAAAATCAGTATCCCTTGCCGAGAATTGATGATCTGTTCGATCAAATGAAGGGTGCGACAGTTTTCTCCAAGATCGATTTGCGATCAGGGTGTCACCAGTTACAGATCAAGGAGGATGACATCCCTAAGACTGATTTTAAGACGAGCTTTGGACATTACGAGTTTACTGTTTTACCGTTTGGACTGACAAACGCTCTAGGAGTATTTATGAGTTTGATGAACAGGGTGTTCTACGAGTACTTGGACAAGTTCGTCCAAGTATTCATTGACGATATTTTGATCTACTCTCGGATGATGAAGGAGCATGCCGAGCACTTGCACTTGGTACTACAGTGTCTGCGAGAGCACAAATTGTACATAAAGTTATCCAAATTCTCTTTTTATCAATCGAGGATTCACTACTTAGGGCATGTCATCTCTAGCGAAGGTATCACCGTGGATCCAACCAAGGTTGAGGCTATTATGGAATGGCCTGCATCGATGAATGTCACAAAAGTGCGTAGATTTATGGGTTTAGCAGGATACTATCGACGATTTGTCGAGGGATTTTCGAAGATAGCAAATCCGATCGCGGAATTGCAGAAGAAAAACAAGAAGTTTGTTTGGACCGAGAAATGTGCGGAATCACTTCGAAGGCTTAAATATTTGTTGACGACAACGCTCATACTGAGGGTCATTAACATGGACGTGGACTTCTTTGTATGCACAGATGCATCCAAGGAAGGTTTAGGCAGAGTCTTGATGCAAGACAGATGAGTGATAGCTTACATTTTGAGGAAACTGAGAAGGCACGAGGAGAACTACGCGACACACGATTTGGAGTTATTAGCCATCGTATATTCCTTGAAAGTTTGGAGACACTACCTTATTGGGTGAAAATTTGAAATGAAGACTGATCATTGTAGACTACAACACATTTTTACGCAAGGCGACCTGAACGCGCGACAACGACGTTGGTTGGAATTGGTTAGCGAGTACAAATTTGAGACTACTTACATAAAGGGAACAATGAACCGAGTGGTGGATGCTTCGAGTCAGAGGCCACACATATTTTCAGTGTTGCCTCTTCAGACAAATCTACGTGAAAAGATTCTAACTTTACAGCGTGACGACGACTGGTACAAAGAGGTCAGGGGTTTTATCGGACAAAACACAATGATGGTACCATGGTATGAGGGATTTTCTTTTGATAGCGATGGGTTATTGAGGTTTAAAGGTCAGATTTACGTACTGTCAAACGACGAGTTGAGGATGTTGATCCTGAGCGATGCTCATAGAGAAATTTACATGGCGCACCCGAGAGTCACGAAGATGAGGGCAGATCTTAAACCCTTATTCTTCTGGAGGGGAATGAAGGCTGACATAGTTAACTATGTGGCCAGGTGTCTGGAGTGTCAGCAGGTAAAGGCTGAACATAGACACCCAACAGGATTACTACAACCACAAGATATTCCAGAATCAAAATGGGAGGTCATTTCGATGGATTTTATTATTGGATTGCAACTAACGACAAGGAGACATGAATCGATTTTCGTAGTAGTAGACACTCTGACGAAGAGTGCTCACTTTATTCCTATGCATACGACGTATCAGGCACCTGACATAGCTATATTTTTCATCAGTGAGATTGTGAGGCTGCATGGCGTGCCTAAGAGAAATATATCTGATCGAGGATCGATGTTTACTGGACGATTTTGGACGAGTTTCCAATAGGCCTTGGGAACCCAACTTAACTTTAGTACTGCGTATCACCCAGAGATTGACGGACAGACCGAACGAACAAACCAAATCTTGGAAGACATGTTACGCATGTATGTGATGGACCAACAAAAGCATTGGGAGGAATTCTTGCCACTAGTAGAGTTCGCTTACAACAACAGTTACCAGGGCACCATTAAAATGACGCCGTTCGATTTTCTTTACGAGCGAGCGTGTCGGACGCCCTTGAGTTGGGATTGACTTGAGGATAGGGTCCTGGTGGGACCAGAAGCAATCCAATAAATGGAAGAGAAAATGAAAATGATAAGACAAAGGATTAAAGAAGTGCAGGATCGACAGAAGAGTTATGTCGATGCGCACCGAGTCGACCGTAGTTACGAGGTCGGCGATCGAGTCTTCTTGTGGGTTAAACCGCATAAGATTTCGATCAAGTTTGGAAAGGGAGATAAACTCTCTCCTAGGTTAGTGGGACCTTTCGAGATTGTGGAGAGAAAGGGGCCCGTGGCCTATCGACTAGCCTTACCTGATTCTTTGAGGCGTATGCACGATGTTTTTCATGTATCTGTTTTGAGACATTATATTAGTGATCTTACACATGTGATTGACACGAGTTCCTTCCAGGTATTGGATGAGGGAGTGCTCACGACTGAGCTGGTCCACGTATTAGATCATTGCATTCGACAGTTACGACGTCGAATGGTAGAACAGGTCAAAGTCCAGTGGGACAATTATAGTCCGCATTCGACGACATGGGAGGACGCATATGATATGTGCCAGCAGTTTCCATTTTTGTTTGATAGATAGACATATGATACTGTGATACACTTATTTCGGCATTTATACTGTGAATCTTCGGGACAAAGTTTAGAACAAGAGGGGGTGTATGTAACATCCCGCTCCGGAACACTGAGAAAACGTATTCTTTGAGGACACTTGCTTGCAAGTGATCTGGAATTTTATGATATTAAAACATTTATCCTTGATTATGATGCATCATGATAAATGACATGATGTTCTACTGCTTTGACATAGACAGGTGCTATTGACTTGATTTTATTGAGTGTGCAAGGTTTTTGACCTTGAGGATGCAGAGGCATCGAGGAAACCCCTTGGACTCCAGATCGAGTCAGGGAGTGTGCTATTTGGGTTTGATTGATTTACTGTGATTTTAGTACATTTGATTATATGATATGATGTGGACATGTCTGACATGATTGTTGATGATGCAGGTTGACGATAGCTTGCCGACCAGACTCACATATGGAGTAAAGGGGCCACACACGACTACCAAAGAGGTTGAGGGAGAGGTGTGGACAACAACCGTGCCACAACCTACTAGCACTCCTGTCGTGGCTCGAACTGTAGGTTAACGATTACCTAGTTCGAGAGAACCCATGATGCCGTGAGGGCAGACTGCGACAGTGACTCACAATGATTCTAAGGGGTGCGCAATAGGGCGGGGGCCTTATTCCTTAGAATCCCTTAGTCTCCCACAAGTTCACCTGGTGGAGTATTGACTCTAGGGGTTATTGATGTCTACCAATTAGTTAAGAGGCGAGTGGCACCCTTGGAGCACATGGTGCATCCTGAAGGGCATGTCGCGCAAAAGAAACACAAGAGGTGAGTGGCACCCTTGGAGAACGTGGTGCATCCTGAAGGGCACGTCGCGCAAAATAAACACAAGAGGCGAGTGGCACCCTTGGAGCACATGGTGCATCCTTAAGGGCACGCCGCACAAAAGAAACACTAGAGGTGAGTGTCACCCTTGGAGAACGTAGTGCGTCCTGAAGGGCACGTCGCGTTGATGATGTTAAAGGAACGAACCTAGATGGCCTAAGACTAATATCTCATTAAGAAATTAAAAAAAAAAACAACTTCCCTAATTAAAATGTCACCTAGTTCAGAATCTAAGTCCTAAGTCTAAAACTTCACTAGGGGTAAAATTTTGTCTACCCTTAAGAAAAATACCTTATAAAAATAAAATAATAAATTTTAAACTAAAAACGACTTAAGTAATAGTTGTGGACTTCATAATTTTTTTGGGTAAAATGAAGAGAGTAAAAACTTAATTAAAATCTATGGATATCAAAGGTAAAGAAGAAATAAATTATTTAACTTGTGAAAGGGTAAAAATATATTAAATTAATAATAAAAGGAAAAGAGTAAATAGCGCAACTGCCATTTTGGCTCTAATAAAAATTGGAAAGAAGGGAATGATAAAAATTAGGAAACTAAGGAATGGAGGAAACATAATAAGGGAAAGAGGGGAACTTATGGTAAAAAGCAAGGTCAACATAGTAAAGAATATGCAATTAAGAACCTTCTAATTTGAACTTAATTAGCAACTTCATTTTAGGGAAAGTATTTAAACCTGTGAGGGAATCTAGGAACACCTAGGAGTAAATTTAGGAGAAACTCTAGGTGGGTGAGGGAATTAAGACAATTTAATAAATTAAAGAAAATAGTTAATGGAGAAACGTGGGGGATGGACGACACTTGTACGAAGGAGAGTTATTAGAAGATTTTTATTTAAAACTCAAATTAAATGAGATTTAGGGAAAGTGTGTAAGTTCTGAAAACCTATAAAAGAAGGGAAGGAGGAGGAAGTAGGGGATTGGCTGTTAGCGTAACGCTATGTTGCCAAATTTGTGACTTGACTGATTACTTGTGGGGAGTTGGGATTTCCCATCTCGGATAGGAGTTGTATCTCGGCCTTGCGAGGCGAGATGGGAGCTATACGTACCATATGTATAGTGTGTGGCCCCTTTAAGGCTCGGGGGGCTAAGGGGGAATCATAGTACCCCTAGCATTGGCTGGGAGGTACCGGTGAGGTCTCGATGGTCGGCGAGCAGGAGCGGCGTGGAGCGCGCGTACATCATTCGAATCAGGCGATCAGGCAACAGTACACTCTTTTATTTGTAGAGTAGAATGTTTAGGACTTACACTTGGATTTGCCTATTGATTTGAAAATGAATTGGATAGACTTATTAAAGTTCCGTTTGGAATTATATTGAAATTGTTTTTTTTACTGGAGGTTTATGTGCGATTTTTAATGAAAACATATTATGGCTGGAAGTAGATGTCTGTGATTTGAATGAAAGTTTTTTGGGATGATGTTCATCGATTTTCTAATATGTTAAGGCAGAGTGGTAAAACCCCCTTTAGTGTGTCTGTACATAAATTTTTATTGGTTCTGCGTTTTATATAATCGAAGGTTTTCTTCCCAACATTCTTCTTCTGTCGAACATGCATCTCCCTTTTTTTTTCTTCAGACAGAATTTAATAAATATAATATTGGTACATCCTTCTATCTTTGACCCAGCATTTCGCCCCTTCCTTTTGGTTGCCCGACCATATAGATTTGTTATAGCTAGAGGAGGTTAAGGGCGTAGTGTTATCTTGACCATTACCTCTTCGTGTTAATTCGTTTAATGGAAGAAAACTCTTGACATCTAGACTTCTTGACTGGGGTATAGAATGATAATGATAATCTTGACGACGTACCCTGCCAGGACACCCCATTTTTCGATTTAGACGTGGTATGTTGTTCTTGCGTTTGACTGTTACCTATTGTATGGAAGCATTGATTGATTGTTAGAGACTGCACATTTCCCTTTTTCAGAAAGCAATTTCATTTTCCAACGATTTTCTCTGTGAATTTTTAATGTTTCTCTACGCTTTTTAAAGTCGAGAGGGGTAACGATTGTTGGAAGTTCTTATTTATTGATGGGTTGGTCCGGTTCTATCCGTGTTCACTTGCCTCCGCTGGCCCATATTTGTGTTTCTTCTCGTCCTGTCTTGGAACTAAACCAACCAATGTGATGCCGGGATGTTGGGTTTCGCCCACCCACACAGATTGTTGGTCCAACTTTATGGGTCTGTTCCTTTCACCACATATGGCATATTCAAGTGGTTGCATGGGTCTCTAGGTGTCTCGCTTGCGCACATTTCAAGCACGCCTTTTTTTCTTACCAACCATCTCATTCTGCTTACCTTAAATGCTAAGGATATTAAACGCCCTAGAAGGAAAACCTTAAGGAGTGTGGCATGGATGCGTGTTCCCAATTCGTAGGTTGTCGGAATCAACTGAAGTAAGAATAGATTTATTTAAAGTTTCTCTGTGTTTTTTTATTGTGTTTAGAGGATAGCGATTCCTTTGCATTTGATTGACGGGGAGGGGTCCACGTATTGGTACACAAATTTCAATTTCAGTGAATACAGTGATTTCTGGTGTCAATCACAGTGATGCCTACGATTTCTGTGTATGACAGTTCTACGTGCCAATCCATCTACGCCCTTTTCATCTTGTTGACTACGATTCATTTTTGTATGACTTCATCTACCTCCCTTTTCTTCTTATTCTTACAGAGTTTCGGTTGCGGTTGTTTCCTGAGTTGACTGCTATGTATTTTATTTTATATTTTTCATTGACCCTTCTAATTTCCATTCGATCTCTTTATTTGATATTATTCTTATAATTATATGCAAATCCACTTGACTTTAGTCGATCAACCAACAAGTTTGATTCATTACCCATATTATTGTGATTGAAACATGCAAAGTTGTAAATTAATAACTAAGACCATGTTCCATTTAGAGTTGACAATTTGCAACCTTTACTTTAAGGTTATTTTCCAGGAAAAACATAAAGTGGTTAAGTAATATTTTGTTGATAATAATTGCTTTTTGTAAGGAAAATTGTTTGGATTAACATGTATTTCTTATATCTAATAATAATTTATTAAATAGAGGAGATGCTCTTGGAACTCTTGAGCTTATGTGTGTTTTAACTTTTACTCAACTTTTAAAACTTAAACCTTGATCTATCCTTAAGACTTGTCACCTTAAGTGCTTGTTATACTAACTCTTTTTGAAGGTAAATGAACCTTAGTGTCATTCTTGATGAGTTAATAAGTGACCTTTAAGAAATATTCTTATGAGGGATATTGGATGATTTTACTTATTTTGAGAGCACCATTTTATCTACATTAATTTTTGTATATCATTAACACATGAAATTAACACTTCTTCAATTATTTAGTACTTATAGATCTAGACTACATATATTTGACACCAAGTTGATATAGATGGGATACTTATAAGGCATTCATTACTTGTATCTTTCATTATAGTTTTGTCAAGATAAAGTAACTTGTTCTAATTAATGATATTTAGGACTGCAATCATGACCATCTAGAATGATTAAACTTTTCCATCCTCATTTGTAACTAGATTATTCTATGATGAGATCGATGATCTCAGACTCGGTTAATTAATCTAGATGCATGGATTGTTGTGATCTGTTGTAAATCGGATTTGTTGCGCCTTGTAGATAGAATGATTAATTTAATTGTGTTCTAATGCGCTAACCAACCTTGATGATGATGGATTGATTTAGAACTAGATTGGTGATGCACGATTAATTAAAGTTAATGTACGATGAATTACAGTAAAGTTTACTCTCCCCCTTGGTTTAATTGAATTTGGTTGATAGAACAAATCTTAGTTAATCATTGATGTTGGTAGATTTAGCATTTTAGTTTTGGTATTGATTGTGTCGGGTGGGATGTAGACACCTCCATGTTCCTCAGAACAATCGCCATCCCTAAGAACTTAAATGGTTAAAATCGATGGGAACCTGGGCTTGAGCGTTTCTTATGTTTCTTGGAGGTCCTAACCATTGCAGGGTAGGACGAGCGGGTAGTCAGTCTTTTATTTGGTCAGTTGATTGTTTCTCTTTACTGGCAGATGTTTATGTGCATCTTAGATCTTTATGTTGATATCATAGTTGCATGCGTCATGATGCGTTGTTATGTGGCGGTGCAGACTATAATGTCTTGTTAACCTTGTGCACACGCACATAGAAAAAAAAATAAAAAAAATTGCACTTGTTATAAGAGGTTTGTCGGCGTAACGAGGAGGACACTACATATGGTATCAGAGCGGGTTCAACCTGCGACTTGGGATCTCTACGGATTTCGTTGACATGATTTAATTATACTGTTGCCAATTGAGTTGATTGTGTGCATGCAGGTAATCATGGTTAGAGGATGCCACGGAGGCAGATGACAGGGTGCTAGGGGAGGGGGCGCGACACCTCTAGTAGCATCCACACCTGAGGGGTCTAACCCCAGGGAGACGTGCAGGTTCTCGGACAGGAGCAAATAGAAGTTGGTAATGTTGTCGTGATGATGAGATGTTTTCAGCGCATGTCCGAGGAACTGATCAACCGTTTGGACAGAGATGAGGCCGGGGCATGGGCACCCACTGAGGTTCCACCGTGCGCACCGACCTTTATTGGTAGCATTCATCGTGAACTTGAGAAAGTCAAATTTCCTGAGTTCTTTGGTGCTCTGGACGATGTAGCCGTCGAGGCATGGTTGGAGAAATGGCGATGTTCTTTGAACTTCACGATTATATCTCCAACATGAAGGTCCGCATGAGAGTCTTTCAACTGAAGGGGAGCGCCCTTCTATGGTGGAAGACGCTCCTACCACAGCTGAACATGGCCATTGAAGACATGTCATGGAAACTGTTCGAGGAATGGTTCCAAGAGAGGTACCTTTCAGAGGAATTCATTGAGTGTCAGCTCAATGAGTTCAACGCCTTATGACAGGGAGGTCGTATGGTGCCCGAGTACAAGGCACGTTTTATGGAACTGCTCCGATATGCTCCGCACCTTAACACGGAGAAACTTAAGGTCATCAGGTTCGTGTTTGGCCTTAACGACAACCTTCATGTGAAGGTTAGGATTTTGATGCCTCCAACCTTGCATGATGTCATCTAGAAGGCCCTCATAGCATAGGAGGATCTTATCAGTGGGGGTCAAACCAGGACTCCAGCGAGAAAAACAGGGCAAGTTTCATTTGGAACACCGCAACACCAGACACCAGCGAGATATACGCTGGGATATCGTGGCTTCTAGAGGGGATCCACTTTATCTACACCCCGATGACCGCCGCCTTAGCAATAGACACCTTATTGGGGACCACAACATCAACAACAGTGTCGCCCATAGCAGCAGCAGTTTAGGCCTGTTCAGCAGAACAGACCAGGGTTCCAAGCCGGTGGGTTGTCATCTTCTACTTTGAGTACCAGGACTACTGGGCCGAGGACAGGGTGTTGGATGTGTGGGGATCCACACTACCAACGCGACTGTCCTATGGAGAGGACTACAGCAGCCGGATCTGCCAGACCCACTACCGTGGGAGATATGGGCAAGGCCCATCGGATTCATGCAACAGTGAATAACCGCCAGGAAGAGCACCAGTCAACTGTGCTCGAGATGACAGGTACCATCACTGAACAGACCCTCAGTGTTTTGATAGATCTCGGTGCTACTAAGAGTTTCATTTCTGGTGCAGTGCTAAAAAGGATTAAGGTAAAGGCAGTCGAATAGAATGAGTTTAGCTTCGTGGAGATGGCCTCAGGAGCCAAACAGAAGGTTGGAGGAAAGGTTATGGGTTGTGCCCTTAACGTGGGAGAGTTTGTCACGAGGGCCAACTTGTACATCATGATCTTAGGATATTATGATGTCGTAATTGGTAAGGATTGGTTGGAATCGCATGAGGCGATACTCAACTGTAATATGAAATGATTGATCTTGGTCAATGATGAGGGACAAAGACATGTGATTGTAGGATGGAACCAGGGAGATTCCCTGAGGTTCATCTCTTCCTTACAGTTACATAAGAGTATTCACAAGGGGTGAAATCTTTATGTGATCCTTGCGCTAAACAAGAAGGGAGTACTGGAAGGTCTAGAACACCTTCCGGTGGGGAGAGAGTTTTCGGACGTGTTTCCAGATGATTTACTTTAGATTCCGCCATAGAGAGAATTGGAGTTTACAATAGACCTAAAACCGGGGACTGAACTGATAGCAAAAATGCCTTATCGGATGTCGACCCCGGAGTTACAAGAGCTAAAAATGCAACTAAAGGAGTTGTTGGACCTAGAACTGATACGTCCTAGCGTGTCATTGTGGGGTGCACCGGTTATTTTCATATGAAAGAAGGACGGATTGTGGAGGCTTTGCATTGACTACCGTCAATTGAACAAGGCCACGATAAAAAATCAGTATCCCTCGCCGAGAATTGATCATCTGTTAGATCAAATGAAGGGTGCGACGGTGTTCTCCAAGATCGATTTGCTATTAGGGTATAACCAGTTATGGATCAAGGAGGATGACATCCCTAAGACCATTTTTAAAATGAGGTTTGGACATTACGAGTTTACTGTTTTATCGTTTGGACTGACAAACGCCCCAAGAGTATTTATGAGTTTGATGAATGGGGTGTTCCATGACTACTTGGACAAGTTCATCCAAGTATTCATTGACGATATTTTGATCTACTCTCGGATGACGGAGGAGCATGAAGAGCACTTGTGCTTGGTACTACAGTGTCTAAGAGAGCACAAATTGTACGAAAAGTTGTCCAAATGCTCTTTTTATCAATCGAGGATTCACTACTTAGGGCATGTCATCTCCGGTGAAGGTATTGCCCTGGATCCATCCAAGGTTGAGGCTATTATAGAATGGCCTGCGTCGACGAATGTCACAGAAGTGCATAGCGTTATGGGTTTAGAAGGATACTATAGACAGTTTGTCGAGGGATTTTCGAAGATAGTAAATCCGATCACGGAATTGCAGAAGAAAAACAAGAAGTTTGTTTGGACCAAGAAATGCACAGAATCATTTTAGAGGCTTAAAGAGTTGTTGAAAACAACGCCGATACTAAGGGTCCCTGACATGGATGCAGATGTCTTGGTATGCACAGACGCATCCAATGAAGGTTTAGGTGGAGTCTTAATGCAAGACGAATGAGTGATTGCTTACATTTCGAGGAAACTGAGAACGTATGAGGAGAACTACTCGACGCACGATTTTGAGTTATTAGCCATTGTATATGACTTGAAGGTTCAGAGACACTACCTTATTGGATGAAAATTTTAACTAAAGACTGATCATTGTGGACTACAACCCATTTTTACGCAAGGCGACATAAACGCGTGACGACGACGTTGGTCGGAATTGCTTAGCGAGTACGACTTTGAGATTAATTACATAAAGGGAACAGTGAACCGAGTGGTGGATGCTTTGAGTCGGAGGCCACACATATTTTTGGTGTTTCCTCTTCAGACGAATCTACGTGAAAATATTATAACTTTATAGCGTGACGACGACTGGTACAAAGAGGTCGAGGGTTTTATCGGACAAAACACAATGATGGTACCACGGTATGAGGGATTTTATTTTGATAGCGATGGGTTATTGAGGTTTAAAGATCGGATTTACATACCTCCAAACGACGAGTTGAGGATGTTGATCCTGAGCGAGGCTCATAGAGCAGTTTACATGGCGCACCCAGGAGTGCTCACTTTTCGTAGTGGAGATATGACTCAATTTTCGTAGTAGTAGACACTCTGACGAAGAGTGCTCACTGTAGTGCCCAGATTTAAATTAACGTTTAAATTCTTCCCAAATTTCTGTAATTTCTATAAGCCTTTAAAGAAGTAAAATTTTCATAATTTACAATTTATCTCAATACTTACGCTAACACTTATTCAAGTAGAATTTGACA
>ML796359.1:230888-242952 GCA_009831015.1 Picea engelmannii
TTTAAAGAAGTAAAATTTTCATAATTTACAATTTATCTCAATACTTACGCTAACACTTATTCAAGTAGAATTTGACAATAAGTAATAATCTAAGTAAACCATTCATGAATTTGAATTTACATACCTCACTCTGATGCTATCCGTAGCAGCTTTCTCCCTTTGCTTGAACCTGCTCCTTAGGACACCCCAAAACCAACCACCCTATCGACTAGTACGCCTAGCCCTAGGACATCAATGGATGTCCTAGCCCTCCGAGCCCAAAACCTCTGCAGCCCCGGTGCACTGTAAATACCACTGTAAACCAACTCTCCCAAAACTCCAAGTTCTCCCCTCCCCTCGAATGCATGAATCAATCTTTTCTCATACTCCTTCTCCACCTCCCTTATTCCTCCTTCACCACCCCCGCACATTTACTTCCACCTAACTCTTTATTACCCTTATCCCCTTCGTAAAGGCCTTATCCCAATATTAATTGCCTTATCCCCTATTAATTGCCTTATCCCTTATTTATTTATTTCCCTTTTACTTATTGGTTACGTTATCCCCCTATGGGATACGTAACCCCATTTAACATTACATTTTATTTTTAACCATTAATTTAATACTTAATCAATTAATGACTCACATAATAATTAATTATTCATTAACCCCCATGTACACTATTTAATAATATCCAATTAGAATTATTATTATTGATATAAATATAATTTAGATAATCTTTAGGATTATTATTAAATTAACCATCTTAATAGTTAAGGGTCATTACACTCACTTTATTCCTGTGCATATGACGTATCAGGCACCTGACATATCTAGAGTTTTCATCAGTGAGATTGTGAGGCTACATGGCTTGCCTAAGAGAATTATATCTGATCAAGGATTGGTGTTTACTAGACGATTTTGGATGAGTTTCCAAGAGGCCTTGGGAACCCAACTTAACTTTAGTATTGCGTATCACCCAGAGACTAACGGACAGACCGAATGAAAAAACCAAATCTTGGAAGACATGTTGCGCATGTTCGTGACAGACCAACAAAAGCATTGGGAGGAATTATTGCCACTAGTAGAGTTTGCTTACAACAACAGTTACCAGGGCACCATTAAAATGATGCCTTTCAGGTTTCTTTACGGGCGACCATGTCAGACACTCTCGAGTTGGGATCGGCTTGAGGATAGGGTCCTGGTGGGACCAGAAGTGATCCAAGAAATGGAAGAAAAAATGAAAACGATAAGACAAAGGATTAAAGAAGCACAGGATCGACAGAAGAGTTATGATGATGCGCATCGAGTCGACCGTAGTTACGAGGTCAAAAATCAAGTCTTCTTGCGGGTTAAACCACATAAGAGTTTGAAAAAGTTTGGAAAGGGAGCTAAACTCTCTCCTAGGTTCATGGGACCTTTCAAGATTGTGGAGAGAAATGGGCCTGTGGCCTATCGACTAGCCTTACCTGATTCTTTGAGGCGTATGCACGATGTTTTTCATTTATCTATTTTGAGACATTATATTAGTGATCCTACACATGTGATTGACATGAGTTCCTTGCAGGTATTGGATGAGGGAGCACTCACGACTGAGCCAGTCCATGTATTAGATCATCGCGTTCGACAGTTACAATGTTGAATGGTAGAACAATTCAAATTCCAGTGGGACAATTATAGTCTGCACTCGATGACCTGGGAGGACGCATATGATATGCACCAACAGTTTCTAGTTTTGTTTGATAGATAAACATATGATACTGTGATACACTTATTTTGAAATTTATACTGTGAAACTTCGGGACGGATTTTAGACCAAGAGGGGGTGTATGTAACATCCCTCTCTGGTGCATTGAGAAAACGTATTCTTTGAGGACACTTTCTTGTAAGTGATCTGGAATTTTATGATATTAAAACATTTATCCTTGATTATGATGCGTTATGATAGATGACATGATGTTTTACTTCTTTGACATAGATAGGTTCTATTGACTCGATTTTACTGAGTGTGCAGGGTTTTTGACCTTGAGGATGCAGAGGCATCGACGAAACCCCTTGGACTTTGGATCGAGTCAGGGAGTGTGCTATTTGGGTTTGATTGATTTACTGTGATTTTAGTACATTTGATTAGATGATTTGATGTGGACATGTCTGACATGATTGTTGATGATGCAGGTTGATGATAGCTTGCCGACCAGACTCACATATGGAGTAAAGGGGCCACACACAACTACCAGAGAGGTTGAGGGAGAGGTGTGGATAACAACCCTGCCACAGCCTACTAGCACTCCTGCCGTGGCTCAAATTGTAGGTTAATGATTACCTAGTTCGAGAGGACCCACGATGCCGTGAGGGAAGACTGCGACAGTTGCTCACGATGATTCTAAGGGACGTGCAATAAGGCGGGGGCCTTATTCCTTATAAGCCCTTAGTCTCCCACAAGTTCACCTGGCGAAGTATTGACTCCAGGGGTTATTGATGTATACCAATCAGTCAAGAGGCGAGTGGCACCCTTGGAGCACGTGGTGCATCCTGAAGGGCACGTCGCGCAAAAGAAACACAAGAGGCGAGTGGCGCCGTTGGAGCACGTGGTGCATCCTGAAGGGAACATCGCACAAAAGAAACACAAGAGGCGAGTGGCACCCTTGGAGCACGTGGTGCATCCTGAAGGGCACGTCGTGCAAAAGAAACACTAGAGGCGAGTGGCACCCTTGGAGCATGTAGTGCGTCCTGAAGGGCACGTCACATTGATGATGTTAAAGGAACAAACCTAGATGGCCTAAGACTAATATCTCATTAAGAAATTAAAAAAAAAACAACTTCCCTAATTAAAATGTCGCCTAGTTCAGAATCTAAGTCCTAAGTCTAAAACTTCGCTAGGGGTAAAATTTTGTCTACCCTTAAAAAAAATACCTTATAAAAATAAAATAATAAATTTTAAACTAAAAACCACTTAAGTAATAGTTGTGGACTTCATAATTTTTTTGGGTAAAATGAAGAGAGTAAAAACTTAATTAAAATCTATGGATATCAAAGGTAAAGAAGAAATAAATTATTTAACTTGTGAAAGGGTAAAAAGATATTAAATTAATAATAAAAGGAAAAGAGTAAATAGCGCAACTGCCATTTTGGCTCTAATAAAAAGGGGAAAGAAGGGAATAATAAAAATTAGGAAACTAAGGAATGGAGGAAACATAATAAGGGAAAGAGGGGAACTTATGGTAAAAAGCGAGGTCAACATAGTAAACAATCTGCAATTAAGAACCTTCTAATTTGAACTAAATTAGAAACTTCATTTTAGGGAAAGTATTTAAACCTGTGAGAGAATCTAGGAACACCTAGGAGTAAATTTAGGAGCAACTCTAGGTGGGTGAGGGAATTAAGACAATTTAATAAATTAAAGAAAATAGTTAATGGAGAAACGTGGGGGATGGATGACACTTGTACGAAGGAGAATTATTAGAAGATTTTTATTTAAAACTCAAATTAAATGAGATTTAGGGAAAGTATGGAAGTTATGAAAACCTATAAAAGAGAGGAAGGAGGAGGAAGTAGGGGATCGACTGTTAGCTTAACGTTACACTGCCGGATTTGTGACTTGACTGATTACTTGTGGGGAGTTGGGATTTCCCATCTCAGATAGGAGTGGTAGCTCGGCCTTGCGAGGCGAGCTGAGAGCTAGAAGTACCATATGGATAGTGTGTGGCCCCTTTGCAGCTCGGGGGGATAAGGGGGAAGCAGAGTACCCCTAGCGTTGGCTGGGAGGTACTGGTGAGGTGTCGACGGTCGACGAGCGGGAGTGGCGAGGACATAATTCGAAGCGGGTGATCAGGCAACGGTACACTCTTTTATTTGTAGAGTAGAATGTTTAGGACTTATGCTTGGATTTTCCTATTGATTTGAAAATGAATTGGATAGACTTATTAAAGTTCCATCTAAAATTATATTGAAATTATTTTTTTTACTGGAGGTTTATGTGCAATTTTTAATGAAAACATATTATGGCTGGAAGTAGATGTCTGCGATTTGAATGAAAGCTTTTTGGAATGATGTTCAACGATTTTCTGATATGTTAAGGTTGAGTGGTAAAACCCCCTTCGGTGCATCTGTACATAAATTTTTATTGGTTCTGCGTTTTATATAATCGAAGGTTTTCTGCCCAACGTTCTTCTTCTGTCGGGCATGCATCTCCCTTTTTTTTTCTTTGGGCATAATTTAATAAATATATTATTGGTACAACCTTCGATCTTTGACCCATCATTTCTCCCCTTCCTTTTGGTTGCCCGACCATATAGATTTTTTACATCTAGAGGAGGTTAAGGACCTAGTGTTATCTTAACTGTTACCTCTTGGCGTTAATTCGTTTAATGGCAGAAAACTCTTGACATCTAGACTTCTTGGCTGCGATATAAAATGATAATGATAATATTGACGACGTCCCTTGCTAGAACACCCCATTTTTTGATTCAGACGTGGTATGATGTTCTTGCGTTTTACCGTTACCTGTTGTATGGCATCATTGATTGCTTGTTAGGGACTGCGTATTTCCCTTTTTCAGAAAGCAATTTCATTTTCCAACGATTTTCTCTGTGAATTTTTAATGTTTCTCTACGCTTTTTAAAGTCGGGAGGGGTAACGATTGTTGGAAGTTCTTATTTATTGATGGGTTGGCCCAGTTCTGTCCATGTTCACTTACCTCTGCTGGCCCATATTTGTTTTTCTTCTCGTCCTGTCTTGGAACTAAACCAACCAATGTGATGCCGGGATGTTGGGTTTCGCCCACCGACACAGATTGTTGGTCCAACTTTATGGGTCCATTCCTTTCACCACAGATGGCATATTCAAGTGGTCGTAGGGGTCTCCAGGTGTCTCTCTTGCGCACATTTCAAGCCCGCCTTTTTTTCTTACCAACCATCTCGTTCTACTTACCTTGAATGCTAAGGATATTAAATGCCCTAGAAGGAAAACCTTGAGGAGTGTGGCATGGATGCATGTTCCCAATTCGTAGGTTGTCGAAATAAACTGAAGTAAGAATAACTTTATTTAAAGTTTCTCTTCATTTTTTTATTTTGTTTAGAGGATAACGATTCCTTTGCATTTGATTGATGGGGAGGGGTCCACATTTTGGTCGACAAATTTCAATTTGAGTTAATACAGTGATTTCTGGTGTCAATCAGATTGATGCCTGCGATTGCTGTGTACGACAGTTCTACCTGCCAATCCATCTACGCCCTTGTACTCTTGTTGACTGCGATTCATTTTTGTATGGTTGCATCTGCCTCCATTTTCTTCTTATTCTTACAGAGTTTCGGTTGTGGTTGTTTCCTGAGTTGACTGCTATGTATTTTATTTTATATTTTTCATTGACCCTTCTAATTTCTAGTCGATCTCTTTATTTGATATTATTCTTATAATTGTATGCAAAGCCACTTGACTTTAGATGATCAACCAACAATTTTTATTCATTACCCATATTATTGTGATTGAACCATGTAAAGTTGTAACTTAATAACTAAGACCATGTTCCATTTAGAGCCGACAATTTGCAACCTTTACTTTAAGGTTATTTGCCAGGAAAAACATAAAGTGGTTAAGTAATATTTTGTTGATAATAATTGCTTTTAGTAAGGTAAATTGTTTGGATTAACATGTATTTCTTATATCTAATAATAATTTATTAAATAGAGGAGATGCTCTTGGAACTCTTGAGCTTATGTGTGTTTTAACTTTTACTCAACTTTTAAACCTTAAACCTTGATCTATCCTCAAGACTTGTCACCTTAAGTGCTTGTTATACTAACTCTTTGGGAAGGTAAAGGAACCTTAGTTTCATTCGTGATGAGTTAACAAGTGACCTTTAAGAAATATTCTTATGAGGGATATTGGATGATTTTACTTATTTTGAGAGCACCATTTTATCTACATAATTTTTTGTATATCATTCACACATGAAATTAACACTTCTTAAATTATTTAGTACTTATAGATCTAGACTACATATATTTGACACCAAGTTGATATAGATGGTATACTTACAAGGCATTCATTACTTGTATCTTTCATTATAATTTTGTCAATATAAAGTAACTTGTTCTAATTAATGATATTTAGGACTATAATCATGACCATATGGAATGATTAAACTTTTCCATCCTCATTTGTAACTAGATTATTCTATGATGAGATCGATGATCGCAGACTCGGTTGATTAAGCTAGATGCCTGGATTGTTGTGATCTGTTGTAAATCAGATTTCTTGCGCCTTGTAGATAAAATGATTAATTTAGTTGTGTTCTAATGCGCTAACCAACCTTGATGATGATGGATTGATTTAGAACTATATTGGCGATGCACGGTTAATTAAAGTTAATGTACGATGAATTACAATAAAGTTTACTCTCCCCCTTGGTTTAATTGAATTTGGTTGATAGAACGAATCTTAGTTAATCATTGATGTTGGTAGATTTAGCATTTTAGTTTTGGTATTGATTGTGTCGAGAGGGATGTAGACACCTCCATGTTCCTCAGAACAGTATCCAGCCCTAAGACCTTAAATGATTAAAATTGATGGGAACCTGGGCTTGAGCGTTGCTTATGTGTCTTTGAGGTCCTAACCATTGCAGGGTAGGACGCGCGGGTAGTCAGTCTTTTATTTGGTCGATTGATTGTTGCTCTTTACTGGAAGATGTTGATGTGCATCTTATATCTTTATGTTGATATCGTAGTTGCATGTGTCATGATGCATCGTCATGTGGCGACGCAGAGTATAATGTCTTGTTACCCTTGTACACACACACACAAAAAAAAAAAAAAAAAAATTTCACTTGTTATAAGAGGTTTGTCGGCGTAACGAGGAGGATGCTACATCAATCTAGATCAATGTTTAATTTTAAGGAAGGACCAAAGTGACCAATGTTGAAGCTACAATATTTCAAGCACCCTAACATTGCTAGCCATATTTATGATTGATTCGTGGTAGTGTATGGTAGATTTACATGGAATGATGAGGTGTCAATTTATTTTGCAAGATTTATCTATGCATAGTTATTTGAGAATATGCACTCTTATTATACCGACCTACCATCCAAATATTATGGTGTTGGTAAAGGTCAAATGTATAATAAGAGAGTTGCATTTCTAGATCCAACATTGCTTAGACCTCCACCACCCTTGGTATCTTTTCCACCAAGGGTGGTTTCTTTACATTCAAAGATGGAGGCCATTTCACAAGTTGGCCAGGAGGTGAGCGATGCAATAGAAAATAATTTAAATTCATATTTTGTTGGTATTAATGTCGGTTTGAACCGAAAGAGAGCGTGATCCAATGCACGTGAAAGTTTTTTTAATAATATAGATGATGAGATAGACTGCATGAGCCTTGAAGAGGTACGGGTTTATGCAAAGTTTTGTCGCAATGGTTGGAAAGACTTAATTGGGCATGAGAAACAGAGCATTGGATCGATATGTATTACAATTATCAAATGTTTCATGCATTCGAAGATAATTATTTTGTTATTCAATCCACACCATCACAACTTTTGAAATAACACAAAATGTTTATGTTCATTAACTGCAATTCACTCAAATGTTAAATGATTCATCATTAAATTTCAGACTATCATCACTAGGCATGTGATATTTTTCAAAGGTTGTGACTTCACAAGTATAATTCCATGTTCGAAACTTTTTTAGTTATCAAAATTGCAGTGTCATTTAAAATTTTACTTTAAAAAAAATGTCTTACAATTCAAATTTTCAAATCTCAGGGTGGTGGGGGAGGGAGTTTGGGTATGAGGAAACCCTCTTTCATACTGGGAAATGTTCCAGTTGGAAGCTCATAAGTATTGCATGTTTCAAAGTTCAAGACTATGATTTCAAGTG
Source organism: Picea engelmannii (assembly GCA_009831015.1). Classification (NCBI taxonomy): domain Eukaryota; kingdom Viridiplantae; phylum Streptophyta; class Pinopsida; order Pinales; family Pinaceae; genus Picea; species Picea engelmannii. Next base: position 238,748 of record ML796359.1, read on the forward strand.
TCATTCATTTAATTTTAATTCATTAAATTATTTAAAAATGTTATATATATATATATATATATATATATATATATATATATATATAGGAACCAGAAGTAGGAGAGGACCTTACGTATGGGGCATCTTTCTTCAAACATGTTTGAAAGTTTGTAACTATGATTGGATGCATCATAACTTAATTGTAAAATGATTAGATTTTTTTCAACATAAGTACTTACAATTATGTGTATATGCATTTCAAATGTGTTATAGGCCAACTTGGAGGAGAGAGTGGCGGAGGAGAACGTGGCCATATATGATAATTCATAGATCATATATGTTGCATTTGTAAGTTCTAGTTTGTTTTTATGAGAACTTTATCAAATGATTACTTAATCATTTTTGTAATTAATGTTTATAGGATTTTTGGAATTTTATTCATTTTTTTACATAGACTACATGAGCCTTGAAGAGGTACGGGTTTATGCAAATTTTTGTCACAATGGTTGTCAAGACTTAATTGGGCATGAGAAAGAGAGCATTGGATCGATATGTATTACAATTATCAAATGTTTCATGCATTCGATTATAATTCTTTTGTTATTCGATCCACATCATCGCAACTTTTGAAATAACACAAAATGTTTATGTTCATTAACTGTAGTTCACTCGAATGTTAAATGATTCATCATTAAATTTCAGACTATCATCACTAGGCACGGGATATTTTTCAAAGGTTGGGACTTCACAAGTATAATTCCATGTTTGAAACCTTTTTAGTTATCAAAATTGTAGTGTCATTTAAAATTTTAATTTAAAAATGAAATGTCTTACAATTAAAATTTTCAAATCTCAGGGTGGTGGGGCAGGGAGTTTGGGTATGAGAAAACCCTCTTGCATACTGAAAAATGTTCCAGTTGGAAGCTATATATATATATATATATATATATATAGGAACCAGAAGCAGGAGAGGACCTTCCCTATGGGCAGCCTTCTTCAAACATGTTTGAAAGTTTGTAACTATGATTGGATGCATCGTAACTTAATTGTAAAATGATTAGTTTTTTTCAATATAAGTACTTACAATTATGTGTATATGCATTTAAAATGTGTTATAGGCCAACTTGGAGGAGAGAGTGGCGGAGGAGAACGTGGCCATATATGATAATTCATAGATCATATATATTGCATTTGTAAGTTCTAGTTTGTTTTTATGAGAACTTTATCAAATGATTACTTAATCATTTTTGTAATTAATGTATATAGGATTTTTGGAATTTTATTCATTTTTGTACTTAATGTGTCATCAAATAGTCTACAACTTTTTAAAATACTCTATTTTTCAAAACATTCATTCTTAATGGAAATATGTTTGCTATGGGTAATTGTTTGGGTAAATTGTTACCACTTCACTAGTATTTTATATGAGTTTGTTTGTGTGTTGGTAATTGTTGTGGGTTTCCTTGTCTTTGTGGGTTAAATCATGAAGATGGGTGTATATTTTGCTTGTTTTATGAAGAAAAAAAACTATATTTTCACAAGTTCTTCAATTTCTAGCATACAAAAGTATTTTTATTTTATTTATAATTTCACTTTACAGTAAAAACAAACATGTGAAGAATTTTGTTAGCTTTCCAATGACTATTTTTCAAATTATTTTTATTAAGATTTGATATGTCAATTTGACAATTGTTTAACAGTATGTTCCTTAAACATGAAAGGAATGATAATGAGTTATATTCCCCCCCAACAATATATATATCATTAAACTTTTATTTTTAACAAACAAAATATAATGAAACAATCTACAGAGACTCTATTTTGTTATGACTATAATTTTTAATCTAACGGATGAATATTATAATTTCTAGATTTTTTTGAAGTTGACCAAGCTGAAAGCGTTGCAGATTTTAAACACATGTTTTTCCGCACCTTGTATCTATCTTAATTTTTACTTAAAAGTAAAATCTAAAAATACCCTTTTGAAAATAACAGTTTAAGGATTGTGAATATAATTTTTTCTAATTTTTTCACTATGTATTTTTAGATATACGGATATTTCATTTCACTAAATCATAATGTCAACTCAAAATATTATGCAGTGATTTTTAAAAAAAATAAAATAAAATTAGATAAAAATAATGAAAATGAAAACAAATTATAGGAATTGAAAGTAGATTCAATTTTTCAAATGTTGGTGTCATTTTCGAAACCAAATTATGAGTATTTGCAGGATTCCACAACCTCCAAAGTTCAGGTAAGCTAGAGGGAATTCTATGGTTACTACAAACAATCTCATTCGCTAGTTTTCATTTGAAAGATTCTTTCGGCCGAAAAACATTTATTTTAGATGAAAAATGAAATTCTAATGAAATCCATTAAAATTAAACGGTTTCCTAGCTTTTCGGCCAAAAAACCCATCTTTCAGCCGAAAGATGGGTGAGCGATTTCCATCGCAGGAAAAAATGAAAAGACATGTCGTATCATTTCCTTTCACGCCAAATCGTATAAATACGCTTTCAGACGAACACATTTAACACAATTCATCACTTGTTTCATGGTTTTCTAGAGCACCTAAACAAAGTTTTGAATCATCTTTTTTTTTTGTTGAACAAGGTAATTGATGTTTGTTCAAGTTTTTATTGGAATGTCAATTGATATGTAACATCCCGCTCTGACGCACTGAGAAAACTTATTTTTTGAGGACACTTGCTCGCAAGTGATCTGGACTTTTATGATGTTGGACCATTTATACTTGATTATGATGCGATTGATAGATGACATGATGTGTTACTATTTGATGTAGATAGGTGCTATTGACTCAGTTTTATTGAGTGTGCAGGGTTTTTGACCTTGAGGATGCAGAGGCATCAGTGGAACCCCCTTGGACTTCGGACTGAGTCAGGGAGTGTGCTTTTGGGTTGATATATTTACTATGATGTTTCATTGATTTGATGATTTGATGTTGACATTTTTGACATGATTGTTGATGATGCAGGCTGGCGATAGCTTGCCGACCAGACTCACATATGGAGTAAAGGGGCCACACACGATTTGCAGAGAGGTTGAGGGAGAGGGGTGGACAACAACCCTGCCACTGCCTACTAGCACTCCCTCTGTGGCTCGAACTATAGGTTAATGATTACCTAGTTCGAGAGGATCCACGATGCCATGAGGGCAGACTGCGACAATCACTCATGATGATTCTATGGGGCGCGCAATAAGGTGGGGGCCTTATTCCTTAGAACCCTTAGTCTCCCACAAGTTCACCTGGTGGAGTGTTGACTCCAGGGGTTATAGATGTCTACCAATCAGTCTAGTTGGCGAGTGGCACCCTTGGAGCACGTGGTGCATCCTAAAGGGAACGTCGCACAAAAGAAACTCAGTTGGTGAGTGGCACCCTTGGAGCACGTGGTGCATCCTGAAGGGCACGTCGCACAAAAGAAACTCAGTTGGCGAGTGGCACCCTTGGAGCACGTGGTGCATCCTAAAGGGCACGCCACACAAAAGAAATTCAAGAGGTGAGTGGCACCCTTGGAGCACGTGGTGCGTCCTGAAGGGCACATCGCAATAATGTTGGATGAAGGAGTCAGCCTAAATAACCCTAAGACATCAACACCTGAAGAAATCCTTAAACAATTCCCCTAACCAGGCGTCGCCAGTTAAAAATTTGAGCCCTATGTCAAAAAAAAAAACATAATTAAGGACTATACATTAAATATTCATTACCCCTATGATTTGCAACCTCCACCTGATCCAGGGAGTTTCCTTCCTTAATTAAATACATAAAGAAATTCCTCCGTTAATTGAATTCATAAAGTATTTCCTTCCTTAATTGCATACATAAGGCCTTTCCTCATTCCCAGTAATAAGCTTGATAATTTATCCTTAGTGAAGGTACTGCTACTTCACCCTAACATAATAATCAAAACTTAACCCTCTCCTAATAACACTGCCATTATATTCCAGCTCACAATAGCTCTACCATACAAATAACAATAGAATTTCATTTCCTACTAGCTAGCATTAACAATACAGGTGCTAATAATAAAATTAAACAAAAAAAACCCACTTAAGCTGACATGAGCCTTCATAAAGTGTGTAGGGTAAAATAAAGAGATTTAAGAAATTAATTCATTGAGGTGGTTGTAAATTTGAAAAGAAGAAATTAATTAGATAACTAATGGGAGTTAAAAGAAATATATATATATATATATATATATATA
>ML796359.1:281139-295337 GCA_009831015.1 Picea engelmannii
AAGGAATAACCTTAGGAAAAATAAATCCTAGGTGTGTGTGAAGTAACTCCAACACCCCCCCTGAACATCACTATGGTGAAAATAAAGAATGGGTCCCAGCTACGAGGCCATGTTAGGTACCCAAATACAAAAGATACACTGAATTAAACAAGGAAAGAGGGAAAAACTCATGGGAACAAAACCCCCCCTCAAATTACAATGCATAAAATAAAAAATGATAAGGAACAAAAGGCATTTGCTAAGCAACCATGTCCTTCACTCCAAGAAGACCTTGCAATTGTGCAAGTTTGTGCTCTTTGAAGATTTTGTTGAAGATGTAGATGTCTGCACGGATCTGATGAAGTATATGCATCATTGATATTTCCACACATATCCACTTTATTTTCTTGTAATGAATAATATCCAAAGAAATTTTGGATGAAATTTTGAAAACCGTGCGGTCATTTCCAGAAAAATGCTGAAATTTTGTTGATTTTAAAACGATCATAACTTTACTTTATGGACTCCGTTTCGGATGATTTTTTTTTTAAAATTGGATATTTTCCTGAGAGGAATTCAAATATATAATTTGTTTCTGCAATTTGTTCTCATAAAATATCAGAATGGTTTCTGATGTGCGTGGCTCTCTTTTTGACTCCTAAGATGCATGCATGGTGCATGCAAAAGTATTTGCATGTGACTTCTGAGATGTATGCCATATATATTCCACATGAATTTCAGAAAACAAGTCTGAAATGGAGTAGAGATCATCTTCAATTAATGGAATACAAATTTCTGCAAATACTTGTGTAGAAGGCTCTTCAAACTGAGATGATTTATCTTCCAGTGGCTTTTCTACATTCTCTATCTTGTCAACATTTTGCATGCATTCTTCCTTATTCCAAAATAAAACCTCCAATTTGCTCCATAAATCATTTGGAGTGAATTCTTGTGAGTCATCATACACTTGATGGAGAATTTCTGGAGAAATAAAATAGAGGATACATCCTATGGCCATATCTTGTCTATTGAGAAAGTAATTTTTCTCATCGACAGAATCAGGCTCTACTTCCATTGCCATAGATATTTGGTACAAGCCTCTGCATCTGAGCATAAGCAGAATTTTTGGCTTCCATTCCAAATAGTTATGAGGCGTGAGAAGTATTTCTGGCAAATAATCCATCTTTTTGTTGTCTTCAATCTTTATTAACTGCAAAAATAATTTGGTGTAGATTTTGCTTAGCAGACCATCGGCCTTGATACCATGTAAATGTGTTGAACCTATACATAATAGATCTTGCTAGAAAATACTACACACATTTGCAGAGAGAAATTGAGAAAGAAGAAGGAGAGAAAGAATGGAAGAATTCTCATTAACCGTATTCCACACTCAAAGAGTGAATAATTTACAATAGATATAGGATACATGAGTAACTAATGAGCCATAGTGGTGGTCTAGATTGATCTGGACACACACCAACAGTTACAAGAGTAAACTTCCACCTAGTCTAGTCTCTCAGGCAGTTACAGGAGTGAACTGCCACCTAGCTGAGTTAACTAGTCAACTAGTCTTCAGTTAACTGACTGAACAAAGAGTAGTGAGTTGGTGATGATCCCAATGTTTCATGGTGACAAAACTAATGCAACATCTAAACTCAACTCAACTAGCCAAACTGAAGTGTCAACTGAAAGAGAATATTCTCCAGGTGGAATATTCTCCCCTAAAATATAGGAGACTGGATAATGACTAATTATGACTAATAAACAAGGAATAACCTTAGGAAAAATAAATCCTAGGTGTGTGTGAAGTAACTCCAAGAGTATCCACCTGCTTAGACTTGGCTTGAAATTTTTCTGACATCTTCCCAAGGCTTCTGAGCAGATAGAAGGGTAGATTCAATGGCTCTTTTCCAGTAAAATGCATCAATAGTCTAATATGGTATTGATAGACCATATTAAATATTCCTTCACAAGTAAAATACCTCTGAATGAATTTGAGAATCTTATCAAAATAATCTAGCATATGATTTCTAGGCACTCCCTTGGATATGTTATCTTCTTGATATTCAGGTTTTAAGAAATCCTTAGAAAATTCTGACTTTAGAGACATGGCCCTGAACCATTTTTCACCCTGAAATGGTATCTCTGTAGCTATGAAATGGACTACTTTGTAACGTCAAACTCCAGTGTACCAACTTTGGTTTTTACCCCATTTAAATTCGATGCAAACTTCTTGGCAACCTCAGGGTGTCCTCTCTACATCTTCTCACAAAAAACTAGACAACCCACTCTCTGAAATGCCTCTTTGAAAGATGGATCTGAATTGAATAGTTACAAGTCATAGGGCTTATCCCTGACAATCTCTCCTTCTTTATGAATTTTCTTCCCTTGTTTAGTGTCCATGAAATCTAAATAAAAAACCCTCCTTCTTATAACATTTGTTACCATAGTACGCAATGGAAACTAATGAATGTAGGGTTTTACTACTTGAATTTGCAAAAAATGGTGTTTGTTGGCAAAAGGATTTTATGCTAAAGCAACATTGCAAAAACTAGAATGAGACTGCAACTAAAATATTGGAGGAAATGGTGACAACCCACAAAACTGAAACAAATCTCAAATAGATAAATTTCAGAGCAATTGTGTAAAACAGGGATTTGGTGGCGTGATTTTCTTAGTTTGCAGCACACTAATTAAGTTTGCAGCAACAAATTTTAGACTATGGTTTTCATCAGAAGACTTTGCAATTTCAAAGGTATGGAGAGGAATACAATCGTGAGTGAAATGATATTTTCCAAACCTGAGTGAAAACGAGGTCAGCTAGGGTTTTATCAACTGAGAAAAAAATAGGGGATTTGTAGCGCATCCAGTTCACATCTCAGACAATTAGCAAAAAATGCAGTTCACAGCGAATAGGAAATTTGCAATGACTATGGTTTGATGATAATACGTTTTCAAGACAGTGAAATTTGAATCATCAAGCAAAGTACCTAGTATATAGAGCACATTCCTTGTTGCATAAAACCAAACCAATCACTCCTTTAATCTTTTATTCCACCATCAACCGTTATAGGAGAGTTCGCAACACGAAGAGTCTGCAATAACAATCAGTTTGCAGTGCACTTACAATTCACATTGATTTGAACTAGTCTGCAACACACTCTTTTCAAATGGAAGTGAAGATAAGAAATTATAAATCCTCCTTTTGAAATTGACCCTTTGGATATGTTTGATAATGTCCAGGTGCTAAAAACAAGAATCTACCAACTGCCATGTTCCCAAATAGTGATCATATGTGATTTTGTGCATGAGGTACTTTTGAATTGTTGCGAACTTTTTGGAGAGTTTGCAGCAAGTTCATTAGACACATGAAACATCTCCCAAACGGTCAGATGTGACTTCAAAATCCTTTGTACACCTTTTTGGGACATAACACTTGATGATGATGACCTTTAAACTAAAGATATATGACCAATACTTTCCCTTTTTTGCTAATGATGACAACCACCATCATGACACCAAGACTTTCATAAATGGACTCTATTCAACTTTCTAGACTTAAGAGAAAATCAAAACATGTCTACATCCTATGTGTTAACATCTGGCTCCATGGGGGATGGCATGCTCCCTGTGAGCTACCAAGAACCTTCAGCTCCAGTTCCTTAACTGACTTCTGAATATAATTATGATTTCAAGCAATTGTTCACCATCCTGCAAGTTAGATCATCTAATAGAGACCAACTACTATTACATTGGACATGGAATCATTCATCTCATAGAGACCAGATGCCATTACATTGGGCATGAAGTCATTCATCTCATTCCAAACCTTTGAAACTTTCTCAAACTGAAAGCAAACTGTAAAAACTGCTCAAAATTGACCTCAAACTATAATCTGACCACACTATGCAAACTTAAGGAAATGCTTGAAACATCAAGCTTATTTATTTACAATTCCTATACTAACTAGCTGAAAACCACTTTGCTCATGTATATACAAGTTTAAAAAATATCCAATCAAACAATTGATTTCTTGGTATGACTTGCAGTTGTCTGAGAAAACATAAAAAGAATTTAATGTATGCAACAAAAAAATCTTACACAACTCATACTCACAACAACAAAGAAACACCACACTGAAACTATTAGTGTGTGAATCTTTTGAAAGTAGAGCCTCCATTCAATTGGCTATTGGATCATGAATCTCATGAAAACAAATTATGGGTTGATCCAAAGGGCAAGGCTACCATTGTACTAAATTTTCTATGTGAATAACATTATGATCTCTTATATTATGAAAAACAAAAGAGTGATACAATATATTTCCACCATTGTCATATATTTCAGGTGAAGGCTTAAAATGAAGCTCGTCTTCATGATCTTTTACAATATTAAGTATATTTTCAAATTTATCATAAACAGGTAAACTTTGAACACACACAAGCTCAAGGACCTGTTTAGCATGCTTCTCTTCAATCACGGGTGGAAACATGTCGTAGGAAACCTCTTGAAAGATTTGAGGAAAATCTTTCTACAACTATTTCTTCATGACAAGCATCATTTTTATAGCTATCATATGTTGGCTAGCTGCTAATAATCTCTGTATGTGCTTTAGTAAAAATATGCTCCTCATCATCAAAGTTTCCATCAAGGATAGGATAATCTTTATCAACATTTGGGACAACAATCTCATCAGAAGAATGATTTTTAGAGGCATTTTTTATAAGGACAAATGCATCTACTACATTGTTGCCAGTTTATTCATCACACGAGCAGTCAACAAAATCTGATTTCAACACTAGAAAACTAGGAAAGCAATGATATTATTTTTCCTTGATTTCTTCAAAAGAAACATCTATTTCATCCTTACAATATGAAGAAACACCTATTGTATGTTGAATATTCTTTTCAAACTCCTCACAACAATTCTCAAATAGAAACTCAGTTGAAAAATACCTTTTATAGTGTTCCTTAAAAGTTGAATGAAATTCCATTAATGATGAAATGCTAGAAGGAGGTAATGAGAAATACCATTGATGTGCATCAACATCTAATGAATGCATGAAAATTTTCATTAATACATCCTCATGATATAGATTCAATTGATCCATGCTTTGATGAAACTTAATGAGATGCTATGCAGGATTATCCTCCTTCCTTTCCCTAAATATAGGAAAAAAAATCTCCCCATTCTGACATATGAGGTACTGGATGTGGGAAATCAGGAACTACAAAAAAGTTAAGAGGTGAAAACCTCCTAGCCAAAACAACAACAAATGCCTTTGACATTCTGAAATGTGGAGTCTCCACTGGATTTGTCCTTCATGGATCCGTCGAGTGAATGATGCAATCTGTATCGTGTCAACAACCTTTGTTCACCATCAAAGACTGGATCTGATTTTTGTCGTTTCTCCCAGGGAAAATATTCAACTTCATCCCCAGCAACAACACCAAAAATATTAGCACTAGATGTCTCACCTAGACTGCTATAGGTGTGATCCTAATACCAATTAGATTTTGTAGTTTGTAAAAGATAAGATTTTTAGTTTTATGTGTGACGAATGGATGAGAAACCCAGCTCAAAGTATCAACAAAAAATCTCCATACAACATACTTCAACAAGCAATGCATGAAAAATCTCTTATCGGTTTACTAGATAACAGTGAGAAGATGGAAGAATGAAGAAGAAAATGTGAATATATGAACCAAAATACTTCAGGCACTCTGGCACACATATTTAGGAAATCTCACTAACAAGGAACCTCCAGGTTAACAAGATGATATGTTTTGACAACACTTGCATCAATACAAGATAGTAAATTAGTCATTGTAATTTCATAGAAACAAGCACTAAAGATAAATCATTTACTGGTAGACAACATCAAAACAAGAGAGAAGGATAACATGTAATAGTAGAAGAAAATTTGATCATTAACCATTCAAGAGTCTTAAATATGTACATACATCATATGGAAATCTTTTAGAATTTGAAATAATAATACGAGTCTCACAAAAACCACAAGAACCTCTCTATGGAGCTAGATTACATCTTAAATAGAAAATAACATCAAAATTCCCTGTAGGACTCGCCACCTAACTCCTACATTGGATTTTTCACCTAGGAGAGGCATGGAAACAAACAAACAAACTAAAATCTAACAATCAACTAGATTTCAGGAGGCTATTGGCAGTGATAAATACAATTGTAGCCAACTCATTGCATGAAGATTTGATGGATATGTATCTTGGGCACAAGTGTCCCTTGATGTCTAATTGATATTTGAGGAGTTAATCAAACCTCTTCTGACAGGTGGCATCCATCCTACAATTCGAATTCCAACTAACTGTCAAGTTCGCAGTGAGTGCGCTACAAATTGTTCCAGTTTTAGCAGTTCACGGTGCCTTCAGTAGGATGCGTTGTGAACTTTCATGTAGATGTCATTTTGCTTTCAAAACACTGTAACTGATGCCAAAATTATATAAGAAGCCTTAAAATATTTGTTAGTGCCCGATACAACCTCTAAATCATGAAAGTGAATTACAAAAATATCATATGGGCATGATTATAGTAGCATAAGACAAAACACTCCTTAGGGTTATAAGCCTACGTGTATAAGACACCATAGAAAAACTGATTATATTGATGTAGATATGATGCTTTATCTTCGTCTCCTAGTGGCCGCCCGAGCCAACATGTCCAGGTTTTGTTTTGCAATCTGTTCCTTCAACTGCTGCACTTCCTCCTTCAACTTCTTGTTTTCACTTGATAAGCTATATTCTGTCTGCACACATTCTTCATTTGCCTATGTAGAGGTAAGGATCTCTTAACCTAGTTCTTTGCCTTTGTAATCATTTCTTCATTCATATCTATAGTTTTATTTAGCTGAATCCTGGCATGCATATTTTCCTTTTTTAACTGTTCATTCTCAGCCCTTACATCTTTTAGTTGCCTCTTGAGCCTTTTGAAAGTAGGATCCCTTTCATCAAAAGGATACTTGATCTCAATAATTTATTTTGGCTCTTTAAGAGGCTTAGTTTTGACTATTTTTCGAGTTGGTTCTCTAGATGCACCCTCTTTCATAGAGACATGTTGATTTTTTGTTGATATGGTGAATGATATTTTAGGAATAACAGATTATGCAACAACGGGTGGGGAAAAACAAGTTTATTTCCCTTCAGATTCCTTGCTTTTCTAGAGGATGTCTCCATAGGTGAAAACTCTGCCATAGGAGAAGTTTTTTCCCAAAGAGGTTATGAAGGGACTTCACCTATCTTATCAGTTGACTGAGATGAATTATCATTTTTAACCATCTTCCTCCTTTTAGTTGACTTTGTGTGCACAATATTTTCATCATAAGTAGGTGTCTTTCTCTTTGTTTATGGTGTGCTGAAAGCCCGATGCAAGTAGGAAAGCATCCTAATCACCATTAGTATTTTTTAGTTCTTCTAACACTAGCATCTTGATCAGACCAGAATGGAAAAGGTTGGTATCCACTTGCTTAGACTTGGCTTGAACTTTGTCTGACGTCTTTCCAAGGCTTCTGAGTAGATAAAAGGGTAGATTCAAGGGCTCTTTTCCAGTAAAATGCATCAATAGTCTAATATGGTATTGAAAGACCATATTAAACCTACATTCACAAGTAAAATACCTATGAATGAATTTGAGTATCTTATCAAAATACTCTAGTATATGGTTTCTAGGCACTCCCTTAGATAGGTTATCTTCCTGATATTCAGATTTTAATAAACCCTTAGAAAATTCTAACTTCATAGACATGGCCCTGAACCATATTTCTCCCTGAACGGGTATCTCTGTAGTTGTACTAGAAATGGACTGCTATGTAACCTCAAACTCCAGTATACCAAATTTGGTATTTACCCCATTGAAATTCGATGCAAACTTCTTGGCAACCTCAGGGTGTCCTCATTGCATCTTCTCACAAAAAACTAGACAACCCATTCTATGAAATGCCTCTTTGAAAGATGGATCTGAATTGAATAGTTGCATGTCATAGGGCTCAACCCTGAATATATCTCCTCCTTTATGAATGTTCTTCCCTTTTTGAGTGTCCATGACATATAAATAAAAAACCCTCCTTCTGATAACAGTTTCTACCATAGTATGTGATGGAAACTAATGAATGTAGGGTTTTACTGCTTGATTTTGCAAAAATTAGGGTTTGTTGGCAAAATGATTTTATGTTAAAGAAACACTACAGAAACTAGAATGAGACTAAAGCTAAAATATTAGAGGAAAATATGACAACCCAAAAAATTGAAAGAAATCTAAAATAGACAAATTTTGGAGCAATTGTGTAAAACATGGAGTTGGAAACATGATTTTCTTAGTTTGCAGCACACTGATTAAGTTTGCAGCAACACATTTTAGACTAGGGTTTTCATCAGAAGACTTTGTGATTTCAAAGGTATGGAGAGGAATATGATCATGAGTGAAATGATTCTTCCAAACTTGAGTGAATACGAGGTCAGCCAAGGTTTTATCAACGGAGAAAAAATAGGGGATTCATAGCACATCCAGTTCACAACGCAGATAATTAGCAACAAATGTAGTTCACAGTGAATAGGATGTTTGCAACGACTAGAGTTTGATGATAATATGTTTTCAAGGCAGTGAAATTTGAATCATCAAGGAAAGTACCTGGTATATAGAGCTCATTCCTTGTTGCAGAAAACCAAACCAACCAGTCCTTTAAGATTTTAATCCACCATCAATCGCTAAAGGATATTTCACAGTGCCAAGAGTCTGCAACAACAATCAATTTGCAGCGCACTTATAGTTCGGAATGAGTTGAGCTAGTTTGCAGTGCACTCTTTGCAAATGAAAATGAAGATAAGAAATGATAAATCCTCCTTTTGAAACCGAGCCTTTGGATATATTTGATGATGGGTGGGCACTAAAAACAAGAATCTACCAACTACCACGTTCCCAAATTGTGATCATATGTGATTTAGTGCATGAGGTACTTTTGAATCGTTACGAATTTTTAGGATATTTTGCAGCAAGTTGATTAGACACACGACACGACTCCCAAATGGTCATATGTGACTTCAAAATTCTTTGTACACCTTTTTGGGACATAACACTTGATGATGATGACCTTTAAACTAAAGATATATGACCAATACTTTCCCTTTTTTGCTAATGATGACAACCACCATCATGATACCAAGACTTTCATAAATGGACTCTGATCAACTTTCTAGACTTAAGAGAAAATAAAAAAATGATTTATTTGACATGAAACACGACCCTATGACTCAAACCTACAAGCTTAAACAAATGACTCATATAATAAGGATTGGCCACATGACTGACAAAGACTAATGGTCTCCTTATGAGACTAAACTAACAAATTTTAAAAAATTGAAAAACCTTGACTCTTGTACATCCTATGTGTTAATAGATGGGTATTGAGTCTCCAACCATAATCAAGGGAGGATAATAATATCCCATAGCCCTAAAATTTTCTTCTCAAGCTTAAGTGCCTTAAATGAGTCCTCAAACATATGACCTCTATAGGGTATCATTCACCTCCAAGTGGAATACGAGCTCCATGACTAGGTTAGTTGTGAACCAACAATGGGTCTGAAGGTATAATCAAGAGAAATGGAGGAAAATGAGGTCATTGTGCCCAAAATGATCCTTCTCGAGCTCGGGCACCATGAAAAACACCTACAACCTACTAAGATGCCTAAGCTATAATGACATGAAAATGTCCTTAAACCACCACATGAGACCCGTGTAGGGTATATTTGTCTTGCTAGAGGGATACATGGGACATAATTAAACCACAACATAGGTCCTGATTAGGAATGTGTCTAGGGCCCACACCATGAATAGTTCTTGGGGCCATGGTTAGGGTTGTTTAGCCTCTAAGTGGGATATAGGAATTCGTAAGTAGGTTCTATATAGTGGAAATGGTTTTCGAATACTATACATGGTTAGAGGGAAACAAGGGGATTGTGCCCTAAATGAACCTTCTCGAGCTTAAGTGTTATGGTTAGGCAAGGAAAACACTTGGGCTTTAGGCCATAAATGTAGCTTCTCAGGCTTAATCACCATGAAAAACAAGTGCAAACCACAACATAAGACCTCTCTAAGGGGTCTTTGGCAACAAAGTTGGATATGGATGCCATTAGAAGGTTTTGTGCACCATATATGAGTAATGGGGCCTTGATCATGGTTGAAGAAGGAAAACAAGTGCCTCAAGATATTTTTTGAATCTTCTCAAGCTAAAGAGCCTTGAATGAGTCCTTGAACCAACACATGAATCCTTTGTAGAGGTTCTTTGCAATCCTCCTAGTGGGACACATGTCCATATATTCATCACTAAAGTAACTCCCCACACTTATAGAACATTGTATGTGAATTTGTGTGTGTGTGTGTGTAAAGAAACAAATATCTTTTTTATTTTTACATATATCATAATTCTAAAAGACATAGGCCTTTTGTTTCCATCCAAACTTTTTATTATCTCATCCATCTAGAAAATAAATTATATGGTGCACAAGTATGGACCAAGATCTACACACTGACAAAAACATTATGATTATGTTAAGTCCTCAAACCCAGTCTGAACACTTGACCTCATAATTTTAGGACTTATGTGTGTGTAATATGCATAACTAGTGGTGCACAAGAACTAATTTTAATATGCAATTATGCAGATTTGTTTCAAGAAATCCCAACATTTAGGTACTAAATTAACATCTTAAGAAAACATATGCATTTTATTTTATAACAAAAGTAACAAATTGTTGGGAGACCATGATTTTTCTAAGTTATAAAAAATTTCCATAAATAAAAGTTTTATTTTCTTAAACTAATTGGTTCCCCGTGTTTCATCTTTTTACACCATGTTCTAATAAGTTGTGCATGTATCTCAGAAAATTCCTCCTAGTCAACAAATTATACTTTTTCTATATTTCCACTACAACTAACATGTAATGAAAGGGAATCATTAGCTTTTACAACCCATAACAATAATTTTCTCCCTCAAACCAATCAACAAGGTATTTAATATCTAATTTGGAGACTTGAGAAAAATTGGGTGCCTTGAATTTTGTTGGAATGTATAAATCCAACTTAAATTATATCAGTCAGTCAATTGACTGAGTGGTCCTCATAAGGTCAATTTGGACCAACTAGGTGTAGATTGACTAGTCTACTAATTGTCTAGGTCCAACTTGGTCAGATTATATCAATAGTAAATATGCCCCTATATATATATATATATATATATATATATATATATATACCAATAGATTATCACAATATGGTACATGTCAAGCTCTCAAAACCCTTGCTAGGGAAACCATAACAAAACCCTAGCCACCAACTCCTCCTAGCTAGGACTCACTCCTGACTAAAGTTGGTCATTCCACCAAATATTCTCAACAAGCTAGCATCAACACCATCAATTCCTCCTTGGACCTAAACTTGCATCCCACAATTGTACAAGAATGTACCCTTCTCTCTACTCCACAAAAAGCATACCAAGTAGCATTATTGTTACCAAAATCCACAAAACCCTAGTCTTCTTCCCTCACCGGATCTGCAAGATAAATCGATTCCTTTTCTCCTCTAGGATTTATCCCAAATCCTAGTCTTATTTGTATCCTTAGTTTTAAACCCTAACCCCTGTCTTCCCTCAAAATTCCTCCAAGAAACCTATCACTCAAGACAAATGGAGAAAATACACATGAAGAAGAGAACAAGAAGACAAGTTCACCCTAGATCTCACATCTATAACAAAAGTATGTTATTATGTGAGTGAACAAGTAAAAGTGATGAAATGACTCTCTCCTTCCTTTTTTTATAGGAAAGACGAGAGAGGACAATAACACAAAGTGGTCCTAGTCCACTACAAGCAACAAAACTCTACACAAGATAGGCCCACATGTGAAATGCTCCAAATCTAGGTGACACATGTCAAGCTCAAGGAATGCATGTCCAACAAGTAAGGCTCCAAGGTTGAATTATCCTTAGGAATGTTCCAATTATTTTCCTCCACAATCCTCCAAAGCTACAACACTACCTCCTAAGTCATATGTACCTTTGGGTCCACCACACCTTCATGAACACTCCTTAATCCAAGCATCATCAAGTCAAGTACAAGCCTCCATGCAAGAAACCAAGTGTCCACTTGCCATCTAGGCTTAATGCCCTCCTCCAATATGCTCAATTATCCTCCTCCTAAACAAGCAACCAACCTCCGCATACATGCACCACGAAAAAAACTACTAGCTACATAGGTCTCCAATGCTCCAAGGAGGAACACCACATAAGAATCAAGATAAGGTCTAGAAAACAATGAGAAATTTAATAGCAATGTGTATGTCCATCATGGAAGAACCAAGGGTAATTAACACCCATGCACCCCACATCACACGAAGCACCCCCAAGCATGTTGTAGACACTTTCAAATTAACCCCAAAAGATAACACTACCTCTTTATGAGGAAAGTGTTGTTGGATTACTGAGAGGGGGGGTGAATCAGTAATAGCGTAATTATAATCCTTTTTCTTCAAATGTTATATCAATGTAGAACTATTATCCAATAATGAGTAGTAAGAAATAAACAATCAAACACATACACAGTACACCAGTGTTTTACGTGGAAACCCAAATCGGGAGAAAACCACAGAATGTTTTTTCTTATATGTCTTGAAGAATTACATTCATTGGAAGCACCAACTTCTTTTGTTTTCCAACTGCAACTGGAAGGAAGCTCCAACCCCCTAGTTTCTTAGGCTACAACCTGAGGGAAGCTCCAACTCCCCAATTCTCTAGCTACAACTAGAAGGAGGCTATAACCCCCAATGTTCTCCGGCTACAACTGGAAGGTGGCTACAACCACCTATCATTTCCCTGTCCTGCCACCTTGAAGTAGAAGTAGAATGATGGAACCACTGTCACACTATCACTGTGAGATATATTGTTGTAAACCTGTACCAATAAATATGAACCATGCATCAACCATGCATCAACCATGCATCAACCTGTACCTCAACATGTACCATAAACAAGTGCATCAACCATGCACCAACCTGTAATCAACCTGTACCATAAACAAGTGCATCCAAACATGTACGAAGTATGTACCAATCATGTGTCAACTACTCATCAACTATGACTCATCAATATGTACTAACGTCATCAACTATACACCTCATGTATGTGTGCCAACTCGTCAACTACTTGTCTCAACCATGTACTCAACATGTACCACAACCAAAAGCCCTCATCAATTTCATCATCCAAATCTGATTTGTAGCTCTATAATAGACCTGATTTATATGATCACATTCCTGCAAACCTTCCTTAACTTTAAAAACAAGAGACTAGCATTTTCATCAAACTTTTCTTTAGTCTCACATGCCTAGTTTTGGATTAGTCAACAACCCTAACTTGAAGTAATCATAACTTTGAACCTGTAATGTATAAAGATTTGAAACTGATACACAATGGTCTTCAGTGTGTTTTATGCAATTCCTCCAAGTGTCACTGCTTGGAACCTCTTAGAAAAGGAGTTATAGCAAAAATGGCATACCTTGTTGAATTCTGGCTTACTCTAGAAAGTGACCTTGTAGAGCGTGCCCCGCATAAAATGTTTGATGAATTGATCTGAAACTGTTCCACAGAATACTACAGATTGTACCCTAACCAACACATTTGGTCTCATGGAATTTTGATCTGTTATGAAGAAGTTATGACATTTTTACCCGAAACACCTGATTTTGACTAGTTTCAGGATTGGCCACAAACCCTATTTTCCACGGAGTGTAACTCCCAAAATACAACGACCCACAAGATGAATTTTTACCACAGATACTTGGATATGTTTTCTCATGTGCATAGCAATTTCAAGATCTGAATCATTATAGAAAAAAAGTTATAGCGAAAATGGTGAGATGACATGTAAATAACATAACTTAGAAAGCACCATCAAAAAAATTTATCCTTCCTTGCATTTCGGCCTTTTTTTCTTCACTTTCCTCAGAATTTCGGCTTAGATATCATTTGGTTACCTCATACACCTATAGATATTCAATATTCTCAACTGTGATTCAAATGAGAGAGTCTTTCCTCTTATTTATACTCTCCAAGTAACTTCCTTAAAAACATCTTCTAGGTCACTTGGCCCACTTTCCTTATTTTAGGGTTGGGTCCACTTCTAATTTCTCCATTAAATTTA
>ML796359.1:300327-385770 GCA_009831015.1 Picea engelmannii
ACTCGTGATTGAGGAGGGGGATGTTAGATTGTGAGTCCCTAGAAAATCACAAAGTCTAAGACCACCTTCTTATGAGTTTTTATCCTTATCTATTGATGAGGTGTTGTCATTATCCACTAATGCGGTTTCACTGAGATATGGATCTAGAGGTGGTCAAATACACCTATAAATTGATATCATGAGATGAATACATGTGTTGAGAATGGCTTACATCCTTTTCTTCCAAGTTCTTATGTCTTGATGGAGTTATATTTATTAACATGGTATTTGAGACACGACGAAGAGATGTCAATAATATCAGAGTCCTATATTTCTCAGGGCCTTAATGAATCTATGGCAATTTCCCATATCTTCTTGGTTTAACATCACGAGAGTGCTCCATGGAAATTGTATATGAAGGAAAAGAGGAGAGATTATTGTTGATTAGTTTCAAATCAAATTATAGATGAATGGAAGAAAGAGACACAAGTGTAGCAGAAAAATGGCAACCGATCTTAGCTACACATCAGATCTACATCCATAAGGACATGTGTCATAGAGAAGGTTATTGTTATCATGTTTCCCTTGTTACACTATTGTGCAATGTTTTTTAGTTGTCCTTTGTTGTACATGTTTTGAAAGCATGACAGTTTTTTACTTTTAATATGAGTTTAAATCGATCTAGATATTCCATCAATGATGTTACATATGAAGGAATACATTTCCATGACTCATATTTGGCTCAAAATCTGAGTTAGTAAAACCCTTATTCCACTAAGAAGATTGACCTTCTAACCCATAAAATGTGTCCAACACTCCATGATAGTCATCAACTTGTCTGCTTGCTTGATACACAGTTGCAAATGTAGCAATATTGGGGCCACCAATGAAAGAATTTCCATGGTGCATTTGAAGATTTTGCACATAAGATACATCTATGAGGCATAACCATTGTGAACAAGGCTTGAATAGAAGTCGAAATCCAATATCGAGAAAGTTGATCACAATATCTAACATCATAGGTTCCTCGTCATAGTATTTCACTTGCACCAAATCATAATTTCTTTTATGTTCAATATTTGCAATGACTTCACAAATTGACATACCAAGAGTGAAGGGCCCAAGGCCCAAGATAGGTTTGAACTCCACATGTATCAATCCATGGTTTCCCCTTCACATCATCTTCTAGTTCGATGTTGCATCCTCTCAAATTTATATGTACCCCTCAAAATCACAAGAAGAAGCACAGAGCAATAGAAGCAACAATAAATGTGAATTTGAAGTTACAAAATAAGAACATCAAGAATTACAAAATGATCTTTCCAAGATGATTGTCAAACCTTGGGAAGAAATACAACTCAACAAGAATTGACATGGATTAGGATATGAAAAAGGAAATAGCTTTCATATTCCAGATTACTCCAAACCAATTCAATTTGTGAGTGTATGATTTCTTGATGAAAATTTGAAGACTCTAGAGGTTAATGAAGAAGTTAAGAATGTTGATGATAAAAACATTGAACAAATTCCTGATAAATTCCAACATTGTCATCTAGTTGACATGGAAAATCAATGTTTTGATCTCCATCCTTGTCTTCATTGTGAGAAGACAAATCATCATTTAGATAAATGTCAAAAGAAGAAGAAGGCTAAAAAACCAATAATTCATTATGGCTAGATAATTTCTTGGTGTTGGAATCAAGAAATTGCATAAGTCTTACCATGTAATTCAAACAAAGGTAAAGAGACTTTTGCATGGAAAAAATGAAAAAGAATAATGATTTCAAACAGTGATGAACCATTGAAGAATAAATGAATCCAAAAGCTCAAGCTTGGATCCCTTCCACATACTTCTCACCTTGCACCTAATAAGGGGGAATATCAAATATCAATATTATAGTCAGGTTTCAAGTTTCAAAGTCCTATCAATTAAGTTGAATCAGAATTTGGGAATTCTAGCATTGAAACTAGTCTCCTTGAGAGGATATCTACAATTCAATAAACTTAAAATCAATCTCTTCAAATCGGTATATCTAGGAATTTCTAGCTTGGAATCTAGAATCTTCTCACTGCTCTTCAATTATTCATTTGGATGTTTTTTAAGACCTAATTGTGTCTAAATTTAGAGAGAACTTAGGTGATCCTATTTTTCATTAATACCAAAATGATGATCCTACTTGTTCACCAATTAGCAAGGGAATGTTCAAACATGGTAGCTATTCACTTTTGAAAATTCTCCTCTCTTTCATAGTTCATTTTAGATGAACCATTCAACATTCATATTGGTGGTTTTTCAGGCATATCTTCATTGAATCCCAATTTAGAGTATTCAAATTGAAGATTAAAATGATACTAGTCTATGTACTAGTTCATGTTGCCTTACTGGCATAATTATTCAAACTTGTGATTAAGGAAGGGAATTTCAGACTGTGAGTCCCTAGACAATCACAAATTTCTAGATCACCTTCTTATGAGTTGGCATCCTTATCTACTGATAAGGTGTTTTCATTATCCACTAATGATTTTTCAATGAGATCTAGATCTAGAGTTGGTCAAATACATGTATTATAAATTGATATCATAAGATGAATAAATGTGTTGATAATGGCTTAAAGCCTTTTCTGCAAAGTTGTGTGTGTGTGTGTGCATGCGCACGTGCACGCGTGCACACACACACCATTTGTTGTTATCTAGTATAAGACCCCACATGTAATAATTTCCATATATATGAATAGTGGTTGATAATATATAACAAAAAATCATATAAGATCATATTAAGAAAATGATAAGAAAACCCAATGAAGTATAAACGATAGTGTAATATGGCATGTTATAACATAACATGATTTCACATATAAACAAAATAGAAATACTCTTATACATACATATGTGCATGTAATCATAGGCTTGTAAATGAGTGTTCTCGGATATGAGCACATATATTGATACACATGTATACTTAAGCCTACAAATGTATGCATGTGCATGCTCTACAAAATAAATATAAGAAAACATCAAACCTAGAAAATACAACTATGTTGAGAAGATTGAAGATAAATTTTGGCCTAAGTAATGCACCTTTCTCTTGCTTCTATAAATTTTGATTATGTGACCTTGTGCCTACCTTGTTTCCAACATGCACATTGAAATTTAAGAATGTTCAAAGATTTTAGATTAAACTCACAACTTGCTTCTTACCTTTTGCAATGAGTAAATTTCATGTCATTATTTAGCAAGAAATCCATGTTAATTGAACATTTATTTACCATTAATTATTATTATTAACGTTATTGTTATTATGATAATTGCATCCTTTTTAATGTTATTATTATTATTATGGACATGTCCTCCCTTATTAAAAGAATTGTGTGTATGCATGGATAGCATTGTTAATTTTTCATGTCAAACATTGTTATTAATGTTCGTTGTGAAATTCATAGGATCATTTAACCCTATATTGAATCACAAACAATATGTCAAAAAATATCAATGATTTATTCAATACCCAAAATCCTTTGGGTAGGGAAAAAATATACAAACATCCTTTTAGAAATGAAATCCACCCATGTTCACTTGCCTCTTCGAGGGGGAAACCTCCTAATTAGATAAGATCCCAATACAATATACTCCAACACATTCTCCATAAGGAGGACTCCAACTGTAATGTCCCCATTCTCGAATCCCTCTGCTCCGCAGTCAGAGACAACCTTGTGAGTTTATGTCAGCCTGGACAAAGGAGTAAAGTGAGGTTAACATTGAGCTCGGGTGATTTGGAGGAGTTATATGGATCCCATGCTAGTCCATTCACCATATTTTATGATCGGGATCATTTCTGCATAGTCCTCTCTTGGTTCCATAGTGTTTCGTTGATTTCCTTAATTTTGGTAATTATTAGGCATAATTTAATTAAATACATTAAATGTGTTATTGAGACCATATTATCTGAAGGGATACATGAGTGTAATAGTTCGTTGTAACCAGGATGAAAAGATATAAAGGTTGGAATGATGAGACAAAGATTTCTGACATCCGAGAATATCTTATAAGCCAATTAATCACTTTATGGTATTAAAAGGGGGTTTAAAAAGGGTTATAAAGTGAATTTAATATTCATGTGGACTTGGTAAAAAAGAGGAAAGATCTAGAAGTGGATCGAAGACGTATAAAGGAAGGGTAACACTTCACCTTTCCTCGTTATGATTTGACATGTTATTTGGAGTGCTCTTGAGAGCCAAGTTTTTATTAACATTTTGGCAAAACCCTTCCAACATTTGATGTTTGGTTTCAGTGGTGAGATATCCACCCTAGCTGGAAAAATAGGAGGATCCATCCAAGGTCTTCAGTGGAGCTTTGGTTTGGTTTATTTACAGTTCGGAGGGGTAGCAAATTTCCTAGGAGGATTGTGGCATTATTTGGACTACTGGAGGGTTTTAGGAGGTCTGATCCATCATCTTTTGTAGGTTTGAGTGATAAGGAGGAGTCGTGGAACCTTTGTGAGGCTCTATATGCCCATTTGACAACATAGTAAATGTTTATTGAGGGTCGATATTGTTTCTTAGCATATCTGTGAGGTTGTGTGATGGAGACCCCCCTTCTCTCCTAAAGAGTTTACGACCTCCCGGTCAAAGATATTAATCTCTTGAGATGAATTAGCTCTTTTAGACCTTCAATGGCCCTGGAACACTTTATATAGGTCCCTTTTTCTCTTTATCCGTAGGTCGTATGGAACTCGCGGGCCCCTTCCTTAGCGCTTTTAAAAACTCCGAGTTTCTGGGTGCTAGCTCCTTTTCGCTCATCCCCCTCCTTCACGCAACCTCGAGCTATGGTCTGGGGCTAAGCTTCCTAGCACATCACAACTTTGGGTTTTGGCCGCATTGCATGCAACTGATCTTTTTCTACGCGAACTCTGAACTGACAGAGTTACTCAAAACCAAATCTACGGTTCACTCCCCTTTGATAACCAACAATGGTGATCTCTTCGTGACTTCGTGATTTTGAGATTCTTGACTCCTCGATACTTCGAATCCTCCAATCCGTGAATCCCAAAAAGAACCAATGGATAACAACCGCATAAATTTTCCTATATCCGACGGCCTGGGACGATCTCACTTCCTCTAAATGGATAAACGGTCCAGATGGACTTCGAGTTCCATAAATTCGAAAGATTTTCTTCCCTTGCAAACAGAAACCTCTAAACATGCGAAGTCCGAAGGATTTCGAGGTGTAACCTCCCCGCACCTTTTTGAGATCTAACGACTGTTCGTGATCCCAATTCCTTCCGAAGGGATCTCAACCGTCACTTCGCAAATTTCAACCTATTTCTCCCTTCCTGTTGATTCTTGGTTGCTATGTCTCCTGAGCTTGATTCTGACGCACTCCTTGCGAACTCGGAATCTCTAACAAAATCCAGACTTAGTGATTTATTCAAAAGAAATCTCTCTCTGCGCACTCCTTATGCTTCGCAGTCTCGTTCTCGACACTTAGTTGGTTCTTGGCCCTGTGCACTCCTTACAACACTCAGCCTAAGCTTCCCGTTATCTCTTCCGAGATTCACTTCTCGAACCCTTTGACTCCTCAGAGGGATACTTCGACACTTAGTCAAACTTTGAATCTGTGTACTCCTTGCAACAAATTCTTATGCAATATTCAACTTCTTGTGGGTGACTGTGCATGCCTTGCAACAGTCCCTTCGCACTCCTTGCAAATTGAAAGATCACGCTATCTCTTCTGAGCTTCTGAGTAAAAACAGACTCTGTCAATCCTTGTAGCAGATTCTCACGCAAGACTTAGTTTCTCGCGGCGACTGTGCACTCCTTGCAGCGATCCCTTTGCACTCCTTACAAATGGAAGTTTCACACTATCTCTTATGATCTTCTGAGTCGAACCAGACTCTGTCAACGTACTCCTTGTGGACCGTATGCACACTTTGCATGAACTCAACGAAGAGAAACAATTGAAACTTATTCAAACACTTCATAGTTTCATATATTCAATAACTTAACTCATTCATTCATGAAAGAAAAATAACAAGGAATTGTAAATAGTTGCAACACCATGCATTGGATCAATTTTCCTTTGTTATATTCATTCAAATAAAAATGGCTACAACTATGATAAAACAAGAACTAAAAACTCATTAACAACTAAATCACAATAATATCCTACTAACTTGTAGCAGCCTCATTCGGGCATAAAAAACCTATATTTATTTCAGAGGGTTCTTAGGGTTCCCTCCGACTACTAGTCTTCTCAGAAGAAAAAAAAACTAACTGCTACTTAAGTTCTGTTACATTAAAGTCTAGGAGTGAAACTCCCAAATAACTTGTGATCATTCAACTCCCAAGCGTTTGATCTTCTTCAGTTTTCGATCATTCCAAAAAAAAAAAGATTTGCAGGAAATGCCAACGGTTAAGATTCTAAAATGATTCAAAGGCATGCTAAGGCTCTGTGTTTCCTCTCCATGTGTGCTTGTTGACAATGATACTACATCATACTCCCCTGGATAGAAATTCATGGACTCCCATCCATGAGTTCCTGCACTGACTGTCCATGCTTCTGGATATCAGCTTCATTTACCCAACGGACATCTTCTACTGGGTGTCCCTTCCACTTGACCAAATATTCAAAATAGGTATTCCTCCCGGTCTTCTTGTCAATCCTCTTATCAACGATCTTCTCCATCTGTGGTTTTTCTTCTACATGCATATGCTTCTCCCATTGAACCTTCTCTTGATCTTTTGTTCTCTTTATGGCACCTTCCCTGTAAGGATACAGGTCTAATATGTTGAATATGGGTGATATACCCACATCATCTGGCAGCTCAATCTCATAGGCATTTGCATCAAACTTCCTTAAGATTTTACATGGTCATATCTTCTTCATTTTCAACTTGTTGGATGTTCCCTTTGGGAACTTTTCTCTCTTAAGATGTGCCAGAACCTTATCTCCTACTTCAAATTGAAGCTCTATGCGATGTTGATCAACTCTGCACTTGTACTCTTGGCTAGAGTTCTGCAACTGCTCTTTGATCTGGCTATGGAGCTTATGCATTTCTGCAACAAAATATTTTTCTCCAGTGCTTCTGATCTCACTATGTCCCAAGTCTCTCAACTCAGATACTCCTCTTGGTTTCATTCCATACAATATTTGGAATGGAATCTTTCTAGTGCTTTTGTTTGGTGAGTCATTGTATGCAAATTCTGCTTGTGGTAGAATCTGATCCCACTGACTATGATGCTTAGTGACCAGACTCCTCAATAAGTTTCCCAAACTTTTGTTCACCACCTCAGTCTGTCAATCTGTATGAGGGTGATAATATGAGCTGAAGGACAAATCTATCCCTAACTTCTTCCAGAGTGTTCTCCAAAAATGACCAACGAATTTGGTATCTCTGTCTGAGACAATACTTTTGGGTAATTCATGAAGTCGAACAACTTCTTTGAAAAATAAATTTGCAACATGTGTTGCATCACTAGTCTTATGGCATGTGATAAAATGTGCCATATTTGAAAATATATCCACCACCACAAAGATGGAATCACATCCTCTTTGTGTTCTTGGCACTCCCAACACAAAATCCATGCTTATTGCATCCCAAGGCCTCTCTAGTATTGGCAATGGTTGATACAATCCAGTGTTCTATCTTTTGCCTTTTGTGTGTTGGCAGATTCTACATATGTTCACAAACTTTATCACTTATGTTCTCATACCTGAACAATAGTATGAACTTCTCAACTATGCAAATGTTTTATCATGGTCGAAATGTCCAACCAATCCTCCACTATGCTTTTCCTTCAAACGGTTATCCCTCATTGAGAATTTTGGTATGCACAACCGATTGCCCTTGAACAACAATATCTCTTGTATCGTATACTTTTTCCACTAGCTCTTGTCTCTCAGCATAGGGTTTGCACATGCTTCGTATGCTTCCTTGAAATCTGGATCATCACTGTACATTTCCTTAAGGTGTTCAAACCCTAAGGTCTTCACCTAAAACTCATGTAGAATCAAACATCTCCTTCTTAATGCATCAACAAATTTGTTAGCATTTCCATAAATATGTTTTATGACAAAAGTAAAATTCTGCATAAACTCAATCCACTTTGCGTGCCTCTAATTCAATTTTTCCTGTCTAGTTATGAATTGTAAAGCTTGGTTATCGTTGTACAAGACAAATTCCTTTGGAATAAGGTAGTGCCACCACTTCTCCAAGGCTTGAATTATGGCATAAAATTCTTTATCATATGTGTAGTACTTTCTCTTAGTCTCATTCAGCTTCTCATTGAAATAAGCAACATGTCTATTATCTTGGCTCAAAAATCCTCCAATCGCAACTCCACTTGCATCACACCTCACTTGAAATGTCTTCCCAAAATTTGGCAAGACCAACATTGGAGCTCCTCTTTCAATATATTGAAGCTCCTCTCGGCCTTCTCTGTCCATTTAAAATACTTGTGCCTCTTCTTCACTATATCCATCATTGGTGCAGAAATTCCACTGAAATTCCTGATGAACTTCCTATAGAAACTTGCTAATTCATGGAAGCTTCTCACTTCAAACATGCTCCTTGATGATGGCCATTATTTGATTGCTTTCACCTTCTCTGGATTCATCTTCAATTCATTTGAAGAGATCACAAAACCCAAGTAAATGAGTTATGTCTTCATAAAAGAGGACTTCTTCAGATTTATCAACATCTTCTCTTGTTGTAATCTCCTCATCACTAATGTCAGATGTCTCAAATTCTCCTCTTTAGTCTTGCTAAAGACCAATATATCATCCAAATATACAACCACAAACTTGCCAATGAAATCTTTCAGTATTTCATTCATCAACCTCATAAAAGTACTTGGGGCATTTGTTAAGCCAAATGGCATAACAAGCCACTCATACAACCCTTCATTTGTCTTAAAGGCTATTTTCCACTCATCACCTTCTGTCATCCTTATCTGGTGATATCCACTTTTCAAATCTATCTTAGAAAATAAATTTGCTCCACTTAAACAATCCATTAAGTCATCCATTCTTGGCAAAGGGAATCTATACCTGATGGTGATCTTGTTTATGGCTCTCAAGTCTGTACACATTCTCCATCCTCCATCCTTCTTTGGACTCGACACAATTGGTACTGCGCATGGACTCAAGATTTCTCTTACCAAACCCTTATCTAACAATTCTTGGACTTGGTTCTTTACCTCCTCATTCTCTTTTGGTGTCAATCGGTATGCGTCTTTGTTTGGCAGACTTTCTCCTGGTATCAAATCAATATGATAGTTGATGCTTCTGATGTGTGGCAATGAGTTAGGCAACTCATCCACTTCTATGTTAGCAAAATTCTCCAACAACTCTTGAATTTCCTCAGGAAAATCATCCATCGAAGTACTTGTAAGGATAACTCTAGGTTTCCTCACCACAACAAATTGCATCTCCTGTCCCTTCTTGACTTCACTCAGGAGTTCCTTCTCACTCATGAGAAGTATGCTTGTGTTGGCTTCTTCTTTTACTTTCTTCTCCTCTATTGGCAACAACATCTGTGTCCTACCATTCTTCTCCAAGGTGTAAGTATTTTTTCTCCCATCATGAATGAAATTTCTGTCAAACTTTCCTGGTCTTCCCAACAAAACATGACATACATCCATGGGAATTACATCACACAAAATTTCATCTCTATATCCTCCTATTTTAAATTCAACAAGACATTGTTTAGTGACCATTACCTGGTGTCCTTTCTGCAACCATGAGACTTTATATGGATTTGGATGTGTAGTTGTCTCCAGCTCCAATTTTTCCACCATCTTTGTGGATACTAAGTTATTAGTGCTCCCACTGTCAATTATCACCTTGCATACTCTATCTTTAGTCTTGCAAGTTGTCCTGAATATATTGTTCATCTACACTGGATTTTCAATTTCTAGCTCTGGTTTTAAAAGAACCTTCCTCAACATCAGGGATTTTCCATCCTCTGCACCTTCTACTTCAACATCCCTTTTCTATGCTTATGAAATGTGATCTTCACCTCCTCCTTCTTTATTTTTCTCGGGACATTCCCAAGACATGTGTCTTGTCTTTCCACAAACATAACACCTTACTTCTCCTCCTCTGCTTCTTCCTCTTCCTCTAAAAGAACTTATTCCACCACCTTTTCTTCCTCGAGAAATTCGTTCTCTTTTCGAGTGACTGTGTGGTTTCTCAATCTCATCTTTGGTTTTATGTGCCTTGTCATGGGCAACTCGCTTGCCTGTGTTCGGGCTTCTACCTCTACCTTGCTGGCTTTGTTTTTTGGCTAACTTCTCCTCTGCTTTCAGTGCAATTTGATAAGCATCTTCTACTGTACTTACTGACATCATGTTGATATCATCCTGGATTTCATATCTTAATCCATTTATATACCTGGAAACTTTTTCCTCGTCCTTCTTGATCCAAGAGGCTCCCCAGGTCCAAAAAATGCTCAAAAATGAAAGTTCTCATAATCAAATGAAACCAATTTCATTGCGACTGACTCGTCACGCTAATTCTGGCCATATATTTACTTCCTCAAATGGACATCGTATGCGAGAGTTATCACACTCTGGTCATTTTCCCAAACAGGCAAAAAATCAACATGTCAACAGGCAAAAAATCAATGTTGATGTCAACATGACGTCATCATGTTAACGTATCATTGAGACACGTGGAAGCGCAGCAACAGAATGATTGGGTAGATGACAGTGGTCCAATCTCGTTTCAACAAGTGGCACATTCTGTGGGAAAATGAAAAGGTGACACATGGCCCAGACGTGGGCTGCCACATGGCACCCCATCATTTGTTGGTTGGATAAAAATTTTGGAGCTTGTAGGATTTGACCGCATGGCCTCTTGGCACGGGAAGTGTTATGGACAGTTTGAACACCAATGTGCCACGGTATGGGACTTGATATTACAAACCCACTTTAAAATATTTAAAGTGTGTTTAATGTAGAGCGGAGGTGGAAGGGGGTTGGGGCCTAGCCCCAGCCCGTGGGTTTATCTGTTCCACATAACCACAACCTTCGTTTGGGTTCTCCACTACCATATCAACAAAGGGGTGTGGGGGGCACGTTTCAAGGCTTAACCACCAACGGGATTTGTTGCTTAGGACTCGGGGCTACGCCATGGATTCGGGTGCATTGACCACAACACAAGCACACAATTGGAGAGTGTGGTCCTATTATATATTTCCATGTGACCATTAATTGCAGGGAAAGGGTCAGCGTGCATCCCTTAGGGGCTGGCACTTGGCCATATATTTCCATGTGACCCTATTTAGGATCACACGCCCAGGCCTACGGGGCTAGCTTTGATTGTTTTTACAAAAGTGGGTTTTTGCCTATAGTTTTGGCCCATATTGGGCTTTTTTTTAGATTTCTTGGCCATTTGGAGGGGGATTTGATCCCAAAAAGAGGCCATATCTGTGTGGGAAGTTGGAATTCCCCAACTGATCCTAAAAACTATATAAACCAATCTTATTGAGCTTGAGAGGGTACTTTTTTATGCAGGGAATGTAAAGAAGAGTTTGAGTTTTTGGCCCATTTCTCATGTTTTGACGGGCATTTTGTCATGTTTTGAGAGGAGTTTATTGAGGCATGTGTGCATCTGCACAAGGAGGTCTTGTACAACAGATGAGAATCATATGTGTAACAACATGGAGCCATTGTCAAGAGAACTTGAGCATTTAAAGATCGATAAAGAGGTCCTCCACTTAGAAGCGGGCCTGGAGACGTAGCCACATATTGGTGAACTTCGTTATCAAGTTCTTGTTGTCTTTGTCTCTTTCTTATTGTTGTTATCTTCTCTTATTTACAACATGGCTATTGATGATTGAACTCTTTAATCATTCATGAGCATCTTATTAATGTCATTTAGCTATTAATTCCTTCCATTTTTGGATCACTTCTCTCTTTCTCCATCCTTGATATTCAACTTTTAGAACTCCTATGTTTACTCTTTCACTGTCATACCCTTCTGTCTTAGGTTTTGCAAATTCCTAAATAGATTTATCTGATAATATTTGGGCATCAATTTAGCCTTCAGCTTGGCTACCATTCTGTCCCAATTCTTTATCTTCTATTTTCCTTTGCTTCTCCTCTCAGCCTACAATTCATCCCACCATACTGTTGCATGTCCTTTCAACCTGGTGACATCATGTCTCACCTTCTTCTCGTCATCGACATATTCATAGTCGAAATATTTGTCCATGGATCTTATCCAATCCAGTAGCTCTTCAACATCCAAATTCCCTTCATACATTGGGATGTCTACCTTAGCTCTAGCTCCCAATTTAACAACTACTCTCAGTAAGCGTTCTTCAGCAACATTTTCCCCTACAGCTTCTTCAACTTCTATTTCTTCACTTTCTGCCTCACTGATGTCCCCAGCATCAGGTGCTCTCCTCTACACTACCTCCATCGCCTCTAATCTTGCACAAATCTCTCTCATTTCTCTTTCTACAACATGATTGGCTAAATGTGGCTCCACACGTCTCCTTTGTGGCATTGTGTTGATTGTTCCTCACTCATAGAGTACAACTCCAAGCTCTTGTTTGCTACCCGAAACAATTTCAGTCTCTGATACCACTTGATGGTATCAGAATTTCTCCTTTATGTTCTTCGCCTGAAATCTACAGACGAAATCAGGCTTTGATACCACTTGATGCAGACCCCCCTTCTCTCCTAAAGAGTCTACGACCTCCCGGTCAAGGATATTAATCTCTTGAGCTGGATTAGATCTTTCATACCTTCAATGGCCCTAGAACACTTTACATAGCTCCCTTTTTCTCTTTATTTGTAGGTCCTATGGAACCCGCGGGCCCCTTCATTAGTGCTTTTACAACTTTGAGTTTATGAGCACTAGCTCCTTTTCACTCGTCCCCCTCCTTCACGCGACCTCGGGCTATGGTCTGGGGCTAAGCCTCCTAGCGCTTCGTAACTTCAGGTTTTGTCTACCTTGCGTGCAACTGGTCTCTTTCTATACGAACTCCGAACCGACGGAGTTACTCAGAACCAGATCTACTGTTCACTCCCCCTCCGATAACCAACGGTGGCGATCTCTTCATGCTTCGCGACTTCATGATTTCTGGATTCTTGACTCCTCGATACTCTGAATCCTTCGATCCACGAATCCTCAAAAGAACCCACGGCTAACAACCGCTTAAATTTTCCCAGATCTAATGGCCTAGGACAATCTCACTTCCTTTAAACGGATCTACGGTCCAGATAGACTTTGGGTTCCATATCTTCAGAAGATTTG
Source organism: Picea engelmannii (assembly GCA_009831015.1). Taxonomy (NCBI): domain Eukaryota; kingdom Viridiplantae; phylum Streptophyta; class Pinopsida; order Pinales; family Pinaceae; genus Picea; species Picea engelmannii. The sequence continues at coordinate 313,570 of ML796359.1, forward strand.
CTTTCCTCGCAAATGAACACCTCTGAACATGCGAAGTCCAAAGGATTTTGAGGTGTAACCTCCCCGCGCATTTTTGATATCTAACGGTTGTTCGTGATCCTGATTCCTTCCGAAGGGATCTCAACTGTCACTTCGCAACTTTCAAACTATTTCTCCCTTCATGTTGATTCTTGGTGGATGTCTCTCTTGAGCTTGATTCTGACGCACTCCTTGCGAACTCAGAATCTTTGATGAAATCTGGACTTAGTGATTTATTCAAAAGAAATCTCTCATTGTGCACTCCTTTCACTTCGTAGTCTCGTTCTTGACACTTGGTCAGTTCTAGGCCCTCTGCACTCCTTGCAACACTCGACCTAAGCTTCCCGTTATCTCTTTCGAGCTTCACTTCTCAAACCCTTTAACTCCTTAGAGGGCCACTTCAACACTAGTCAAACTTTGAATCTATGCACTCCTTGTAGCAGATTCTTACGCAAGACTCAGCTTCTTGCGGGCGACTGTGCATGCCTTGCAGCAGTCCCTTCACACTCCTTGCAAATGGAAAAATCACACTATCTCTTCTGAGCTTCTGATTCAAAACAGACTTTGCCAATCATTGCAGCAGATTCTCACGCAAGAATTAGTTGCTTGCGACGATTGTGCACACCTTGCAGCAGTCCCTTTGCACTCCTTACAAATGGAAGTTTCATGTTATCTCTTCTGAGCTTCTGAGTTGAACCAGACTCTGTCAATGCACTCCTTGCAGACTGTATGCACACCTTGCATGAACTCAACGAAGAGAAACAATTGAAACTTATCCAAACACTTCACAGTTTCATATATTCAACAACATAACTCATTCATTCATGAAAGAAAAATAACAGGGAATTGTCAACAATAGCAACACCATGCATTGGATCAATTTTCCTCTATTATATTCTTTCAAATAAAAATGGCTACAACTATGATAAAACAAGAACTAAAAACTCAGCAACAACTAAATCAAAACAATCCTGTACTAACTTGCAGCAGCCTCATTTGGGCATAAAAAACCTCTATTTATTTCAGAGGGTTCTTAGGGTTCCCTCTGACTACTTGTCTTCTCAGAAAAAAACTAACTACTACTTAAGTTTTGTTACATTAAAGTCTAGGAGTGAAACTCCCAGATCACTCGTGATCATTAAGCTCCCAAGCATTTGATCTTCTTCAGTTTCCAATCATTCCAAAAAAAAAAAAAATTGCAAGAAACGTCAGCGATTAAGATTATGAAATGATTCAAAGGCACGCTAAGGCATTGAGTTGCCTCTCCATGTGTGCTTGTTGATGATTCTCTTGCATCACTATGAGGGTTTATAGAGAAGGTAGTGGAATTTTCTCTTGGCAAGCAGGTGTTGCAGAGGGTTTTATAGGTCATTGGTGCCTTATATGAAAAACAGTGGGCTTTGGAGTGGACAACATGAGCCTTTGGGATGTGGACAACAGTTAGAGAGTAGACAGAGTCATCTTATCGAGGTTTTATGACTTATTTATTATGTATTTAGGGTATCTAGTAGCTTCCATTTGCATCCAATAGGGGTTTATTGATCATGAGGGTATTACAGATGTTTACTGTGTATTTAGGAGGGTATTGCAACTATTGTTGCAGCCAATAGAAGTTGAGTGCTTTAGATCTAAAGTGCAGTTGTTATCACAACCTTGTATTGTTGTCATTTTTTATTTCATTCATAATAAAGATACCATGATTTATCCTTCTATTTTTTGTGTATTAAATGCATGCAATATGTTTGATTAAATGTCTATAAGAAGAGTACATGCAAGTTGTTTGTTAAGGTTGCTAACCAAATTACAGTTAAAGAGTATGGGACAACAGACTATATGCAAGTGGTTGTAAGCAACTATATCAATATTAATGCAAAGTGTTTGACAAAATTATATAAACAAAACCAACATTCTGGACAACAAACATAATATTCTAGCCTAGCCTAGTTTGGTGGCATTACACCAACCTTATTTATAGCTAGCTAGAGAACCCTAATCATAACCACTTTCTAAATATATAGAAAACCTTATTTAATACGGATGAATTACATTTATTCCATGCTTTTATAGGAAAATATGATGGCACTAGTATTGAAGAATACATACATCGGATTAAGTCAATATGGCAAGAGAAGTGGAGACCTTGGCTACACTATGGTTTTAGAGAAGATGTTGCCATATGGTAGAATTTGCTTAATTGTGACAAGTTGAAGGCACTTTTAGATGAATCATATGAACAAGTATTTTTAGACGTGTGATCTCATATTGTGAAGTGTGAAGAATGATCAAGAGAGCTATAAGGGTTTATTTTATGTAAAAACCTCTTATTACATGTTCATGGATGTATTCGAAAAGAGAAGGTCGTTATTTCTATTAACCCTAGATGCAGGCATAATTTCATCATTGTTGACTTGGATAAAAGATTGCAAGTCCCCACAAACCATATTCAAAGCACATAGGTTGAGGGTGAGAATGTTCAAATTTTTAAATATTTGAATATTAATATGGATAAATATATTTTTCATTTAGATTTTCATGGTGTAGATATGGATGATGTGGATATTATTCTTTGATATCATTGGATGGACTCAGTTGGTACAATTAATATTAATGCACGTAAGAAATTTTCAAAGTTTTGATACGAGAAAAAGAAAATCACATTGTATGATATTTCCCTCATTAAACAACAAGGGCCCAAGGAGGCACATTAAGCAACAATTACAAGGACAATAATTGCAATACCAATAAACACATCAAATGAAGAGTCTGAGGCTAAATAAAAAGAACTTCTACAGAAGCAACCAAGGAAGAGCCCTGTGAAGGGTTTACCAAAGAATAAGAATATACAAAGCTTCATTGCTTGAAGGAACCATGGTTTGAGGAGTAAAGGAAACAAGAACCCATAGATAAGGTTTCTAAATATCACCACACACACCACCCTGAGAAACAATAGTCATCAAGGCAAGGTTGTGCACATCAACAAACTTACTATGGATCAAAATAAAACCATAAAGGAACCTAGTATAGAGGTACATGGAAGACTAAAATCAACGAGTGGACATATTAGAATAGCTTAGCAACAACATGGAACCCAAGAAGAAATCAATATCAAGGTGGCACAACAACGGTTGGACCCCATGTCCACATTTGACTAGGATGGATGGATGCTCATTCTTGGTACCGATTGAATCAATTGATTAACAAATCATATTATATGGTTTCCACTCATGTTTTGAGGATGAAACATATGAAAGGGGATGTAATGTAATGTACCTAGGGAGGTACTAGGGGGTATGGGGTACCTAGCAAGGTACCCAAGGGGAATGATTAATTTAATGTGGACATAATCATAGAATAAGGTCCACTAGGTAATTCAAGGGAATAATATAATAATGAGGGGTAGTTGGCATAGACCTCAAGGAATACACAAGAGAAATTATATAGACACAAGTATCTTGTATTGGAAATGTTGAGTATTATATTGTAGCAAGCATGGCTTGTGGAGTGATTCTTCCATAAGGATTATTTGATGGTGTTACCCTACCTTAAGGGTGCTCTCTATATCCTTGTGTTCATTCTTGTGTGGATGCATTTTATTATTCCAAAGGTAACAATTTTCATCTTTTATATACTAAGTTTTACTACAATTTTTGTCCTTGAAATTCATGCATGTAACCTCAATAACACCATTACTCACACAACTAAGCTATAATTGTAAATTTATACACATTAATGCTTATAAAGTTAAATTTATTTAAAATAAATGAGCATCTACTCCCATAAGACCTTGTGCAAACATTGATTTTATCATGTTATATTTTGCATAGTTTAGTTTTAGACAGGCCCAATGCATGGAAGACTTATTATTATTTCAAAACTATTTCAACATGGCATAATTATGTAAGAAGAGAATTAGAAAAATGAATGTTTTGACCATTTATCATATGAATATGTGTACATAGATATGTTATATCTACCAAGATAGTTTTGTTAGGAGTAGAACCTTAACATTGCTCATTAATGTTGTAAAATTCAGGATTGATAAGGTTAATGATGTTGACAACTTTGATTATTTGGATTTGGTGGTATTGTTGATGTTGATGGAATTTGATGATGGTGGTGGTATTGTTCTAGTGATGTTGATCATAATGATTTGATGACATTGATCTCAACAATAATGTTATTTCAAGGATATTCATTTGAGGGTGTTGATGCTTTCAATGACTTGATGTTGTTGCTTTTGATTATATGAATGATTTGATGTTGATGATATTAATACATTAAGGGTTATTATGTTCTTGATGATATTAATGTGTCTGATGATATTGATGTTATTAATTATATTAATGATGTTGGTTTCCTTGAAGGTATTTATACCCTTGATGATTTGGTTCTTTCGATGACACAGATTATTTGTAACCTTGATAATATTGATAATTTGAAGATGTTGATGATGAGGATTGATGTTGTGATTCAATGTGATGATGTGTGATTGATCTCATGCTTACTAATGATGATTGATGTTTTGATTTGGTGTGATGATGTGTGATTGATTTGATGTTCATCGGTGATGATTGATGTTATGATTTGTTGTGATGATGTGTGATTGATTTGATGTTCATTAATGATGATTAATGTTGCAATTTGGTGTGATGATGTGTGATTGAATTAACTTCTTCCTTAAGAAAGAGATTTTTTTGTTCCTGGAAATGAATTACCTTTAGGCTCTTGGGATGTCATTACCAAGTATGGTACCTTACCAACCAAGGGTATTCATCAAGGGTTGGAGGGGCAATAATATTCATGTTGAGTGTTATGACCCAAGGGGGGCATATATGGGGTTAAATGTATATGATATGACCACGAGGGGGGGCATATATGGGGCTAAATGTACATGTAATGTGTTAATGTATATGTAATAGGGTCGACCTAACAGTAAAGGGGCCTCATGTGTAGTATGTGAGTAGGTATATATAGAGATCATGTATTCATTATTGAGGACATGTGAATTGTGATATATGAATATAATTGGGTATTTGGAGGAGGTTCTCTTATTCTTTAAGGAGTTATTGTGTAACTCACCTCCCTTATCTATATTGGAGTTGTGCTTCACACTCACATTGTTGTATATGGTGTGTATGTTTGGTTTGTTTTGATATTTTAAGCATTTTGTTCATAACATTTGGTATCATAGCATTGATCCTAGGGTTTTGCTGCTTCAAGCAAGTCATCTTGGAAATTTTTCTATAACTTTTTTTCTGTGATGTTTCAGACTGTGAAATTTTCAAAGTACTGAAACAACATAGCGAAGTAAGTTTGGTAAAAAAATTCTTGTTCTGGGTCATTTTACTTTCTGAGATACAACCGATGGAAGTTAGGGATTTTTATTAGCCTTGAAATCAGTCTCAAACAAGTCATTTTGGTCATTTCACTATAATTTTTGTTTGGTGATGTTTCAGGCTGTGAAATTTTCAAGATATTGATAAACATAAAAAAATTCGCCTAGTAAAAATTTCATAGTTTGGATCATTTTAATTTTTGATATATAGATTGTGGAAGGTAGGGTTTTTGACTAGTCCCATAACTAGTCTCAAATTGGTGTTCTGGGTAAAGCAGTCATATCTTCTTCAGTGAAGATCCAAATTCAGTGCCACTAGTTACAATTGAAAGAGGACAATCCATAGTATTTTGGGTACAAATTTTAGAATTAAATATTAAATATTGGACACCTGGCATTCTGTACAAATTTGATCTCCAGAAAATGCCAAAAATCAGCAAGGTTTGGGAAAGTTACTATAACTTTCACTTAGCACATCAAATTTTGGTTAGACCTGTGGCATTGTTGTAACATCCCCGCTATAATCCCCAATTTAATTAATGCATAATGTAGATATGAATATGGTTATGGCCAAGTAATGTAATATGTGAATTGTATTTTTGAATTTTAATAAATAAAATGTGATGTCAGCTGCTAGGGGACATGGACAGAGATGGGGGCTGAGTTTTCCACAAGAGAAGGGAGTTTCTAAGAGGGCCCCAAGGGGGGAATTATTTATGGGTATTAATTCAAACCCACTTTCCCAAATTTTATTATAATTGGGGACAACCTTCTATTTTATTGTTGAGTGTATGAGAGCCCAATCATTGAACTCATGTAAGAGGGTGAGTGTAAAAAAATCACAACCCATAGTTATTGGGAGGAAGGGGCTGAAGTATAATCAACATTGGGAAAAGTGACCAGTCAATTTGCTTGGGGAAAAGATAATAAATTCATATGGGGAAAGAAAATAGTTTTCACGGGCATGTTTTGGCATGAACAATAAGTAGAGAGCATGAAAATAAGAACACTTGAGCTAGAGAAATAAGGCTAGGTGAATTTTGGAGTATGTTGGAGCATTTTGGAGATGAAGACTGAAGAAATGGGTTGTCAGTCCTAAAGAGTGAACTCATGTGTGAGTTTCACTATAACAACAAGTGATTGTTGTTGTTTTCCTGGAAAGGAGTTCCCTTGAGTACCTAGTAGTGAGATTCCTAGTTGTTTATGCCAGAGAGACCCTGATCAACGAATATGATGCTCAATGGAATGAGAATAGTGAAGGGGTACATTCCTTGGGCTAGGCAGGTCAAGAGGAAGAGAACCGATGGAAATTAGGATAGTTGTAGGAGAATACCAGTGTGTTGTGTGATATCTGAGCTGTGAGGGGACAATGAGAGACACCCTTTTCTTATGGATTCCTATCCCCAACTCGGGGGTGACTTGTTGTTGAGATATGAAATGAAAATTCTATGGTTGGGTGAAACATCCATCCCAAGTAGCTAGTTGCACAAGTGTTTTAAAAGATAATTGTTTATATGTTTCCTGAGTTAATTTATGAGTTTAGCTATTCTGCATTTTACTCTATGTTTGTGAATTATTTATATATTGTCGTAAGTGAGTTAATTAGTTGCATTCATGTTTAATTTAGCATGTTGTAAAAGAATATAGTTTTGGGTATCTAAAAATGGTTAAATATGTGTATAATCTGTAGTTGGTAAGCTACAAGAATTCAATTAGTAGAATATTTTTGAATTTACATGTACTTTCGCAAGCAATGTTCCTTGGTTAAGATGGAGAAATTTACAATTGCAAAGAATACATATCAGAGTTCTACAGGCCAAAATTTCAGACCTGGAAGGGCCAAAATTTCATAAATACATCAGAAGGAAGATCGACTAGAAGGACAGACTCCAAATCAGGGTTTCAAAGGTATGTTCACTTACAACTATCATAACTTTTGATTGGGATGTCTGATTGAGCTCATTCAAAATCCATTGGAAAGAGGAAACATGGGGTAATATGTTGGATATTATTTTCAATATATTTATGTTGTAAGTTGAGGATTGTGTTTACACCTCACTTAAGAATCAATGACAATTCCTATATTTACAGGAGATGAAGATAAAGATGAAATAAATCTTATGGAATGGTTGAGGTTGGTAAAGGAATATGATAGGAATCCTTTAACAACAATAAATTATTTTTTTGGTGAAGCTTAGAAGTGTTGGATGAGGATTTATAAGGATACTAGATGGAACATCAATTGGGAAGAATTTGAAGAACTCTTCTCAAATAAAGGGATTAGGGATACAAGATTGGAGGAGATGCATAAAATTCAAGATGAGTTAAAATAAGCAAAAGAAGAAATCAAGAAGGGTGATGAGTTATCTAAGATACAAGACCTTAATGAAGCACTTCTTAAAGAAGTTCAAAAATTAAAATAATGAATGAATAGTAAAGGGAAGTGGGAAAAGGACGAGTCAATGGGAGAATTGAAAAAGAAAGACGAAGAGATATGTGTATTACAAAACCATCATAAAAAAAACTATTGGATGAGGTTGAGATATTGAAAGAATAAAAGAAGAATTATAAAAATCAAGAACAAATGAGGATCTTGGATGAAGAATCTTCCAAAAGAATTAAAGAGGAAATTTGCAAGAAGATTGATGAATCCCTAAATACTAATGAGGTAAAATCAAAAATGTAATCGAGAGTTGAAGAAGGACGTCAAAATTTGATAAATGGGATGACATTGTAGCTTCAAAAGGAGAAAGAAGACAAGATTCAACAAGGTCACTAGAAGATATGTGAAGATGTCGAACTTCATCTAGATGATGTACATACCAAATATGATGGTATTATCTCCAAGGCTAGAGTAATCAAAGACCGAGCAAAGAGGATAGAGGATGCCATTGTCTCTGAGATAAAGATAAATGAAATGAATGTGCAGAGTTAAAAAAAACCATCAAATGTAAAGCCATATCAAGAAATATTTCAAGGAAGACAAGAAGGTCGATATCAACATTATCAAGGAAGAAGATGGAATAATTTTAATATTCCTGGAACAAGGAATAGCAAAACCACTCTTCAACAAGCTATTATCAAAGACCAACAACCACTACAAATTGGAGAAGTGAAAACAACGATACATGGAATCAAAGGAAAGAAAATTATGCAACAACTAGCCACCAAGGATTAAGACTGAAAATAATTGATTTTGAATGGATGGATCATCATCAATGGAATGATGAAAGCAAGAACATAAGAAAATCATATTACTTGGTTTCATCACATGCGAAGCCTTTAATTGAAAATCTTTGAGGACAAAGCTTTTTGAAGGATTGTGATATGTTATGACCCAAGGGGGGCATGTACAGGGTTAAATGTATATGATATGACCCCAAGGGGGGGAATATATGGGGCTAAATGTACATGTAATATGTAAATGTATATGTAATAGGGTTGGCCTAATAGTAAAGGGGCCTCATGTGTAGTATGTGAATATGTATATAGAGAGATCATGTATTCATTATTGAGGACATGTGAATTGTGATATATGAATATGATTAGGTATTTGGAGGAGGTTCTCCTATTATTTAAGGAGTTATTGTGTAATTCATGTCTCTTATCTATATTGGAGTTGTGCTCCTGTTACACATTATTTTCGTCACCCTTATGGTCATTAATGTTGTAAACCTATATGTTGCCTTCAGAGGGGTCAGTGACCTGAATTCCTGAAGAAAGAAGGGAGAAGACTTTTACTGAGAGAAGAAGTTGTATTTTCCTTTGTAAAAACCCTATTAAGGAGGATTTCTGCAGGTTGCACTATACGCAGGGTGTGGAAATGCCTGATTTTTGCACCTTTCTCTATAGCTAGGTTGCGGAGTTTCCACAAGTTGCTCTATAGCTAGGGTGTGGAAATTCCTATACGTGGGAAAAACAAGCATCTTCTCGATGCTTCTAGAAGGAGAAGCTTCTATGGTGAGGTGGCCTCCAAACGGTTTGGATCTTACTCGCTTTCATGATTTAGTGTGATCATCCTAACCTCCTCACCTTATCCTCTTCAGCTTATAAAAGGAGAGGAGCTCTCATGGAGAAAGTTAGATTGGCTTGAGCTTGAGTTTTGTAGATTGGAAATTTGGCTTGATTAGAGTGGCTTTGGACTTTGCTTTGTCAAGATAGATTGTGAGTAGCTATCAGATCCATGGTCTTAGAATCCTTGGAGCAAGAAGTGTGTGGGAAGCAAGAAATTGTTGGAAGGAACTTGACAACATCAAGGCATATGGTTGTATCTTTCTTCCACATTCTTTAATACAGATATATGTTTCTTTCCTATATGAATGTTATTTGTCCATATTGTATGATTCCTTGATCACACACATAGTTTCATATCGAATAGACTCTGTTATTCTTGCCTTCGTTGGCTTGTGTTTATTTGCATATATTTCTCATAAACCTCGTGATGAAGCTTGGATTGCATTGGCGAAGTCGGATCTTCAATATTTAAAAGGTATGTTCTAGATCCATTTCTCATTTGATAATTGAAATTTAAGGAAAGAGTAGTGTATTGTCTTGTTTTGTTCTAGTTTCGTAGTGAAGCTAGGGGGATTGATTTGTGTCCGCACTTAACAATTAACCCGATAACAAAATTGGTGATTCCACTTGGGAATTGATTGTTTTCCTAGTTTGTCTTGATTTCTTGCTTTGATTGCTTGAGTTATGTTTTTTGAGTCACTGGGAGATCCAACTTGACTCTCTGACTGTTAAACTGCATTGGAAAACCTTCTTATTTTTTATTTTTTTCCATTTTTGTTTGATTTTTGCACCCTACTTTGAGGGAAAGTGTGATGACTTAGGATTCACGCACCCTACCTGTTTAGACTAGTGCGGAAACTTTGCATCATATCCATTTCTGGCCTGCGGCGATCAAGGATTTCCACAATGTGCTAGTCTTCCAGCCTGCAGAGATTGTGAAAAAAAAAAAAAAAAAAAATTGGTGGTTTTCCCGGCCCAGATCTGTGGTGTGGTTCTGGGGTGATTTGTTGGGTCTGATTACAGTCTGCTTGACAAAATTTGAATATGCTTTCTGCCATCTTTGTCTTATGTTTTCTTTGTTTTCTTTTGAAAGATTTGATCTCTTCCTTTGAGTGTCTTTCAGTTACAAAGCATTGTTTTTTCTTTAGAATTGTTTAGTGAAAGAACACTTCTTTTTATTGAATGATTCATGTTAAAAGAGAAAAATTGTTTGGGTTTCTTTGTTTTATATAGATTTGCTATTGTTTTTAGCTATCTTTAAAACAAAAAGTTTTAATTTTCTTGTTGTGCATTAGTTTGGGGACATCTTTGCATTTGAAGTAGTGAAATTGCATGATTTTTGGCATGAATCATGTATTGGTGTATAGTCTCTTTGTCTCGTTTCTTGAAGATATTGATATTGATGAGTTTATTAAAATTTTGAGACATTGTACATTTGGGAATGATAAATGTTTTCTCCTTCTCGTAGCATAGCTTTCATTGAAATGAAAAGATTGCATCTTCAAATCTTTGCATAAATTTTGAGTTGGTCAAAACACCATATTGTCCAGGCCATCTTCCTTTTGAGTAACAACAACCTTACAAATAAAATGCTTATAAAAATTGATTCGACATTTTTATATTTTCTGGTAGCAAACCTACATTAGATTAGTTGTAGGGCTTTGTAATAGGTGTGAAACATAACTTTCCAAAGCTGCAAACAGACATAGAATATTGAGTTAGGGAGCGGTAAAATCCACTTATTGCATTTTGTCCTGGGAATCCCTTCTAACACAAGGGTCAATCACGAGGTCGCATTAAGACTAGCAGAGTTACTCACCCTGCTTTGTTGGTCTTGGTGTAGATATTGCGCGTATTATGGGGGTCGCTTGAAGGTATACCCACAATGATGAGTGGAATCCTTTCAAGTTGATTTCTGGCTAGATACCCTGCCTTTGCACGTGGATCAGACTGTCGATTGTTTCCCCAAGCATCACTGTTGTAGTTGGTAACCTTAGTGGCCTATCTCTTTAGGGTCTTCACATGAGGTGATTGTGGAGGGGCAAGTCTTCACGGTACCTGGGATCGACGTTGGCCAAAATCACTCGGGCTCCTTGGAGGGTATACCTACGATTATGTGTGGGAGCTTGCACCAAGGCGTAAGTCTGTTAAGCAGGTCGTCAACGTAACTTTTCCACCTGCTCTATCTCAACCCCTTCTTATATTTTTCTCGCGATGTTGGATTTCATCATCAACTAGTGTGTTCATTGTAAGAAGGTTTTGTTTGCTTGTTTGCTTCATAGATTTTTAGCGTGTGTTGTTTTTTTTCCCTATCGGACTCTAGATTGGATCTTTATTTAATGGCGTCAGTTCCCGAAATTACCAATGAAGAAACCCCTGCTCCAGGGGAACCTTTTGTTTTTCCTTCTTATGGAAACATTGGTCCTCCTCACATCACTACTTTGAGCCTTCCAAGCCTCACAATTGGATTACTGGTATGGTTGTTTTCCACTTAGGTAGTCCTGAATGTAGTTAGTGCTTCATTTGTAACCTCATGTTGATCCTTCACCTTCTTCACCAGTAAGATCTTATTTTCCTTCTTCGCTTGCAAGGTCTTCTTCCATTTCATCTTCTTCGTCGAGTGAAAGCTCTAAAGCTAATAACTCGGTGGATAAGAAGAAGAAGAAACGAAAGAATAAGAAGAAGAAAAATAAACAAGGGTCCAAACTTCCAACCATTGTCGGACATGTTGGAAAGAAACCAGTTACTGTTAATCGTGTTGGGAGTGTTGATGATACCAAGATCACCCAAACAACCCTTAATCCCAAGTACCCTTGCAGGATTTGTAAGGGTAGCCATCTTCTTAAGGATTGCCCTGGTCTATCCAAGGTTATAGAAGTATGGTCTACACACCTTCACCAACCCATGTCGTCAGCCTCTGAACAACATGTTGATGACCTCCCATCAACTAGTCACAATATAGTTGGTAAAAAGAAAAGTAGAGTCAAGTTCACGTGCGTGATATGCAAAGGGATACATCTAACTCATCTTTGCCCTTGTATGGATGACCCCTCAAAATTACTGGAAGACATGAGTGTTTCACAGCCTCAACTTCCAGCTGCTTATTGCAAGCTTACTCTCTACCCACATGTAGTTGATGGAATGATCAATCCGATCCCTTCATCGGTCAGTCTGGTTGATCATGTAGTCAATCTGGTCATGTCCTTAGTTGAACCAGTTGAAAAATTGATCGATCTGATCCCATCCTTGGTTGATCCCACTCTCTCGTTAGAGAGTGCAACCAAAGTGGTCGATTCGATCCCATCCTCGGTCGATCCCACTCTCCCGTTAGAGAGTGAAACTCAATCGATCGATCCCTTTCCACCCATTGACCCCATTCTCCCCTTGGAGAATGAAACCCAAGTGTTCCATCTGATCTCGTCATCGGTCGATCCTACTCTCCCGCTAGAGAGTAAACCTGATGTTGCCCACATTTTTCTTGTTGATACAGAATCTACCGTGCTAGGGGGGTTTCCTCCTCCTGTAGAACCCCCTCCAAGTAATGAGACCATCCTTTTTAATTAAGGTATGCTAACTGGACCTCATCTTCCCTCTCATATTTCTTTCAAGATTACAGTACAAGTTTGTGGTCGGGACGTTCCTCAGACGTTGATAGACGAAGGTTCATCCGTTAGTATTTTGTCCTCCCTTGCTTGGAAATTTTTGGGTTATCCTCAGCTTGTGTCGATTACCCAGACTTTGTTCACTTTTAACAGAAGAACCAGTCACCCTTTAGGGATCCTTCCCCAGTTTCCCGTAACTTTGGGAGGGAAAATTGTCTTTATTGATGTCATGGTAGTCCAAGACCCCTTGGATTTCTATTTACTCCTTGGGAGAGATTATGTCTATGCTATGAAAGCTATTGTGTCCACTCTTTTTCGTGTGATATCTTTCTCGCATGATGAAAGAATGGTGACTATTGATCAACTTTCGTTTGTTGTCCCTGACTTGACCATCAACTCAATGAACTCCCTAAACGGTTTGTATATGCAGAGGGTATCGCCCCTGCCACAGGTCAATTATGTGGGGTTGTCTCCCATGCCTTTAGTTGTTGATACAGATAAGTCTCTCACTATAAGCTCACTCCCTTATGACTTGGATTCAGTAGTTGACATGGTGATCTCTTCGGTAGGGCTATTGGAGCCTGGTCTCCTTACCCATATCCCGACCCTCGACATGTGTTCCTTCTAGAGGGTGTTTCTTCCATCAAATGAAGATCTCTTGGAATCCATGATCGAGTTTTGTCCCTTGACATGGTGTCTTTCCGGAGCATTGTCCTCTTGGAAGCCATGATCAAGAAGAGTTTTTTTAGCATGGTTTTCTGCTTTCAAGCTTGTTAAAAAATGAAACTAGCTATGAGGATAGTTTTTCATCTCTGTGGAAACCTCATTAAAAAATGAAACAGAGGTTACGAGCATAGTTCATGTTTATGTGTCAAGCTCGTTAACAAATTAAATAGAGGTCTAGGGATTGAACCTGTATTCTCGAGCATAGTTCTTCTCCTGTGTCAAGCTCGTTAAAAAATGAAACACCTTCCTATTCTCTGTTTGAGTCAATCCTTCGGCTGGTATTTGAAGCTTCATTTCATTCGCCTGTGTTGTTGGATGAAATGAAGCTTGGGGGGCAACGCTTCTAGCCTCTGGACTTCATGCTAAAGTTGAGCCACTAGTTTCTTAAGTTGGGGGCTAAGTACCAACCATGCATTGGGAAGCCACAAGCATATTTTTTACTTTGGTTCAAGCTTGTGTAAAAATGAAACCACCTACCTCAAGCATAGTTTCCTTTGGTTCAAGCTTGTGTAAAAATGAAACCAGGTCCAAGCATAGTTTTGGCTAGTTTTAAGCTTGTGTAAAAAATAAAATATATCCCAATCATAGTTTTGTTTTGTTTTAAGCTTGTGTAAAAATGAAAACAATATCGAGCTTAGTCTTTGTTCTTTCTCGTGCTCGTAAATCAATGAGAATGTAATCGAGTAGAATTTTATCACTTTTTCGGACTCGTAAAGGTTATACGAAAAAGGAACCCCCTAGAGTTCCCTTTAAGCTCTTTTTAGACTCTCTAAACATGAAAAGATTGTCGAGCGACCTTGTTATTTTCACGCTAATAAAAGTATTTGAAGAAAACGTCTAATGAGCGGTAGGTTATCTCTTTTTCGGTCTCGTCCGACTAACTTACGAAAAAGGAACTGAGAGAGTTCTCTTTAAGTGTTTTTCAGACTCTCTAAAGATGAAAAACCCCTGAGTTTTCTATCTTTGCACTCGTTAAACAAGCATCGAAAGACCCATATGGGACTGAACCAATTCTTCTTAGGGTTCGTTAAATATACTTTCAAGGACTCATCCAAAGGATGAGCTTACAGTTCAAGCATATGTTATCCTCCTCAAGCTTGTGTAAAAATAAAGAGGTACTCGCCATAAATGGTGGGGGGGAATTTGGAAAGAAATGTATCTAAACTTGTATTTTATGGAAGAGTCGCTTTTGAACATGACACCCTTTCACTTGTCTTGTGTCTAGGTTGGAATATTCGCTTGTCTCTTGGTCATACTCCTTTATAAGATTACAAATTGGTCTGTGATCCATGTTGTTGAGTCAATGTTTCCAAGACAGTTGTCGTGTCATCAACATGTTCAAAGAGAAGTTCAACCTAAAAATCCTTCTATCGCATCGGTCATTTATGTATTCCTTAAGCCTTCTATTGTGTCGATCATCCCTGAGTCAGTCCTGATTCATTGGTTACTATGATCTACTTCAAATCTTGTTACCCGTTTCGTGTCATTGATGGGGGATACATAAAGGCCCTCCTGTGACGAGTCTTTTCCTATTGACTTCAACTCATTATCCAAGAATTAGACTTAGAAACTAACTGTTACCTTGGAACTTCCATGCCTCAATGGCAGGTTTCCTTTATTTCGACAACGGGTTTTCATTATTGACCTCTAATCGGGAGATTTCACCAAGTGTTCGAATTCATCTCATTAATTCACATTCGTTGGATTGTACTAGTGTACCTTGGGAGTCATTGACATTAATGGTGATTTCCCTCACACTTGTTAATGGTATTCACTAATGACCGGTAATCAAGTGGTTTCTACCATGTTCAACTTTGGCACTTGTATTCGCATGGTTAGATTCGTACTATAGAGTGGTGGAGATGAAGACCCTGGATCTTTTCTGACAGATTCAGGTTGCCTTGGAATATATTCAGTTTGTATTGTTGCATAGATCCACATTGTATGTCTCGTGGATCTGTTCAAATTTGAGTCTTTAACACATAGATCCACAATGTATTTTTGGTGTCTATGTTCAGATTTGAGTCATAATGGCATGGATCCACAATGTATGTTTGGTGGCCATGACATGTATTACTTGACATGGATCTTCACATGTCGACATGTATGCTTTGAGTCATATGTATTATGAGTATGGGAATTCCTACCTCAGTGCTGATATATTATTGTACTATATTTCCTTGTTTGTTGGCAGGTTTATGACCGACGTGTTTCTTGTTCCCTACACACACTCGACAAAGTATTTCAGCTATCACTATGTTCTAACTTCATACTTTGGGGTGCTCTTTGTTACACATTATTTTTGTCACCCTTATGATCGTTAATGATGTGAACCTATATGTTGCCTTCAGAGGGGTCAGTGGCCTAAATTCCTAAAGAAAGAAGGGAGAAGAACTTTTACTGAGAGAAGAAGTTGTATTTTCCTTTGTAAAAACCCTATTAAGGAGGATTTCTGCAGGTTGCACTATACGCAAGGTGCAGAAATGCCTGATTTCTGCACCTTGCTCTATAGCTAGGTTGCAGAGTTTCTGTAGGTTGCTCTATAGCTAGGGTGCGGAAATTCCTGTACGTGGGAAAAACGAGCATCTTCTCGATGCTTCTAGAAGGAGAAGCTTATATGGTGAGGTGGCCTCCAAATGGTTTGGATCTTACTCGCTTTCATGATTTAGTGGGATCATCCTAACCTCCTCACCTTATCCTCTTTAGCTTATAAAAGGAGAGGATCTCTCATGGAGAAATTTAGATTGGCTTGAGCTTGAGTTTTGTAGATTGGAAATTTGGCTTGATTAGGGTGGCTTTGGACTTTGCTTTGTCGAGATAGATTGTGAGTAGCTATCAGATCCATGGTCTCAGAATCCTTGGAGCAAGAAGTGTGTGGGAAGCAAGGAACTGTTGGAAGGAACCTGACTACATAAAGGCATCTGGTTGTATCTTTCTTCCACATTATTTAATACAAATATACTTTTCTTTTCTATATAAATGTTATTTGTCCATATTTTATGATTCCTTGATCACGTACATAGTTTCATATCGAATAGACTCTGTTATTCTTGTCTTCATTGGCTTGTGTTTATTTGCACATATTTCTCATAAACCTCATGATGAAGCTTATATTGCATTGGCGAAGTCGGATCTTCAATATTTAAAAGGTATGTTCTAGATCCATTTCTCATTTGATAATTGAAAGTTAAGGAAAGAGTAGTGTATTGTCTTATTTTGTTCTAGTTTCGTAGTGAAGCTAGGGGGATTGATTTGTGTATGCACTTAACAATTAGCCCGATAACAGTTCCACACTCACATTGTTGTACATGGTGTGTACTTCCAGTTTATTTTGATATTTTAAGCATTTGGTTCATAACACTAAGGTTCATCATTATCAAGCACGATAGAGTGGATATTTGACCTTAATTTGATATGTGAGACTAAGTGAGTAAAAATTTTAAGTATTTGGCAATTATTCTACACCCTCATTGAGCTTGAACCCTTATAAGGGGATAACACCTATGTTTAGGTGGTTGCATTGGCTGGGTGGAAATATGTCTCTTGGATGAAATTTCCCCTTCGTTCAGAACTTGTTGTGGTATACTAGTTGGGAATAGTGTCTAGTCTTTGACAAGGTGTAGGATTTAAGGTACCTAATGTTTTTCATTGTTGAAGTTCCATTTTCCTTGATGCATTATATAGTTATTTTGATTTTTTGGTTATTTTGTTATTGTGCTAGAATATTTAAAATATGACTAATTTATTTGCAAGGATTTAAGAAAAATAAATATGCCATAGTGGGTAACACCCTCCTAGTAGGTTTCTATTGGGTTAGGGTTGTTACAGTAAGTTGTGGAAGTCTCATTGTATCCAAATAAACAAGATACTATCATAGCATATGAAACCTCCAAATAACATTGATCACCTGTGGATTTGAAGGAACATAACCTTGGATCAACAACAACTTTCCAAACTCCATCATCCCCAAGTCAACTTCTTAGGAAAAAATATTCAAACACCACACCATGAGTTGTTCAAGATATCCTACAAAGATGATTACGTCTCCATACAATACCAAGAAAAGTGGATCAGATCTATCAAATTCACAAAGATAAACAACTATACAAATCCTTGTTGGCATTTTTTTTCCATGCTTGCACGCGTCCTTCTTAACGCACAGGAGTTTAGACCCAAGGTTCATCTAGAGTTGACCAACAAAAACTCCAGGGCATCGACATATGAATCCTCGACCAAGGCCGAAGAAAGTCTCACCCGAGATGTAGAGAGGATCACACATACCATGAGGTCTTATGATAGGGATGAAGGCTAAACACACAAATATCCATCAGGGTTGGCATTCATGGAACTCACATCTGACAAACTATTAGGACTAAGAAGTAAAACAATACACACACATGTCCAACTTATACATGATAGACATAGAATAGATCAGAACTATCACATATTTATTACCAAAGTCATTCCATTATAACATGGGCATACATTAAGCAGAATATATATGACACCCACATAAATTACTATCTTTGCTTCTATAATTTCCATAAATAGAACACACTACGCAATGCACATTCTCTCAAGACTTCAGACATATGATAGATTCATGAATATATTCAGAAGCACTACAATATTGCAACAGGCTAAGAGTGATCTCGATACAATCAACTCAATGAGTCTCATCTCAACATCTAGTTATCCCCATTATCGATATTGTTGCTTCCTTTTATAGCTTTCTCTGAACGAGAGCTCTATCTCTTTCTTCTTTGCTCCACTCGTTCTACTGAAAAAACTACCTTTCATGCTTCTGGTACATGTGTGAACTCCATGTAGCCTTAAAGAATTGAGGCAATCTTAACTTCCCTTCCAGCTCATCTTTTGTCATCTCCATGATCCCTTGCACTACGTGCAATAATCATTCAAGAGGATTGCTCGATGATTCTTTTCTTGATTCCGATGTGTGTCTTCTTGATTTCCGGTGTGCATCGAAATTGGGATTGACGTGCATTCAATAATCATTTAGGCATGTCACACACTATCAAAACTCGGTCTAGCATGGACTATTTTTCATTCTTCGTGCATTACCTTAGGCACGCACAAAACTTTGGAATGAACATGCAAAACTTTGTTTGTACACGTGAGTGAATTGAACCTGAAACTTTGGGTTCCAAAAGGCCCCTACTACTATTACTTGGCTTATCCTCAAGTCAACTGCTTCCTACGATCAGGGAAAACATTTTGAATAAGAGAAATCATCGATCTTCAAAACAAGTTGTGATTACAGCTAGACCTGACTAAGAGAGATATGGAACTGTCTACATCTGTCCAAGATCAAGCGTAGAGTTTCCACATGGTATTTTAACAAACTAAACACAATCCAATCATCTAAGTATACTTCCAGGAATTTATGAATAAACTCTTTAAACATTGCTACAACCACTCGGGAGAATATTTTTGATGCAATTTGAATGAATATAGCATGTGAGAGTGAATATAGAAAAATACCAACTATAATCCCTATAGTTGAAGTTTTGAATGAAATACATAAACATTTAGGCTCTAAATGGCCTCTAATGTCCAAAAACAATCATTCTACATAGTACAAACAAAATACTACATATAAGGAATATCATCCCCTAGATTGGGATCCTCATGAACATCCTCTGCATGAGTATCATCAAAGTCTCAACTCAATCCTAATAGGATATGAAAAATATTCTATGTAGGTTTTAGTTGCAACCTGACCCGGGTCCTAGAATGAATCAAGCAAGCCTCATGGTGAAATATGGAGTTGGAGTGCATGCAACCAGATGCTCGACTCGAAACCTTCACTGGTGTCAGTGGAGGTGAATGAGGGAGTTGTTTAAATCCCACATCAAACATCGACCACTAAAAATAAGTTAGGTTATATCAAGAGAGAGCATCATTCTCTGCTTGTATTTTTGTTCTGGGAGGACTAGACCGACCTCGTAGCCTAGGCCTTTCTATTGCTAAAGGGTTGAGGATCCACGACGAGATGTGAATGTAGGGCTTCTAGCAATGATATTGGATATATGTGTTTGCATCGGGCTCACTGTTGTTGAACAGGGATCCATGACGATGGATGAGAGTAGAGCTCATGGTGAGCCATTGAGTAGGGTCCCTTCCTATCAACAAATGTGATGATGCATGACAATTGTTCATGTAGGTTTAGGCTGAGAGAGCTAGTGAACAACTGTGAGTACAAAATATAGTTTAGGGAACCATGGGGAACTGAGCTATTATTGGCTTGGAAAGAAGGGGGAAGGACCTCTACCAAGCAATTGGTGATACTATGGAAATCTGTGTGAAAAATGAAGTGTAGGCTCTTGAGATGCTTGACCGAAGTGGAAATAACCGAGTATTGACAGTCTGTTAAGCCACGCCATGATAGTGGAGCTGGGAAAACTATGCAGATGAAGGAATAAGGGAAAATATCAATGGGACAATGACAAAAGTCACAGGTGGGGGTGATAGGGAATGAGGTGTTGAAAATTAATACATTAAGAAGGTATGGGGATTGGTATATATAGAGTGAAGATGGTGGGGAAGATGATGAAAGAGAGAAAGAAAAATTCGACGAAGGAGATGGTTTAGAGAACAAGTAGAAAATGGTGGTGAAATGTGACTCATGGGGATATCAATATGTCATATCCTCCATACTTGTGATGCTTGTTGGAGAATGTGGTGGTATAATTGATTGTGTAGCCATGGCATGTGTGAATTTCCCAAATGGGATTACATTCCCTTTCAATGAACTGAATCACCAAGAAACTCCTCCAAAGCCCGTGTGAATTGTCAGACAGGATCCAGACCCTATACTTATGCCAAAGTATCAACATGATTTGGAAATATGGAAAATATATAGAAATTGTCAATCGATTGAGTCCACTTGTGTGACTAATGTAAATATTTTGTTGTCCAAAAGGTAAATTATGCCAACTATGAGATGTGCTACCTATTTTACAACCTACCCTAAACCTATTCTACCCACATTCAAAACTGATAAAGGGAAGTAAATGACGCTTGACCCCTGCTGGCCATAATACACCTTCAACTTGTTTCCATTAATGATTCCCTTGAGCGGTTGACCTTGTAAGGTTTCCATCTTGGCAACACTCTCTTCACTGATGTAGACTATTTGGAAAGGACCCAACCAATGCATGTGTAGCTTGCTAGGATGGTGTAAATATTTATTGTCATATAATAATACTAAAGATCCAAGCTGGAGAATTTTCTGGCATATGTCATGGTTGTACCATGCCTTCTTCCTTTCCTTTTTGACCACCTGACTGAAATCGACCATCATTCGGTCTTCCCCTAGTTCCATTAGCTCATCTAAGATGTGTTGAAGGGACTAATTATCGGTCATCTGGGTGGATAGGGAGACTCGAAGGATAGGAACAACAAATTATAGTGTCATGACTGCTTCTTTTCCATAGACCATTATGAATGGTGTGTGCTTTGTCAGTCGTTTGCACATTGTTCGATAAGACCATAAGATTGCAGGGATGCATTGATCCCAATCATCATACTGCACATTACAAACTTTTGCTAAAGCATGCGCTAAAATTCTATTAAAAGCCTCAACCGTATCATTGGCTTGAGGGTGATAGGGGGTGATCTTCGGGTGATGGATCATGAAATTCTAAGTGAGTTGTTGAATGGTCTCATTCAAAAAATGTGACCCCTAGTCACTCATCAACAGCCTTGGATAGTCGAATCTAGTGACGAGATTATAAAAAATGAAGTGTGTCGTTGTTTCTATTGTACAATATTTGACTAGTGTTGTTTTGACCCATCTCATGAGGTATTTAGTCGCAGTAATAATGTAGTGTTCCCCTATGCGATGCATGGGAGGATTGATAGGATCGAAAAAATTTATTGTGCATTTGTCGAAGGGATCTAGCGCAGTCATAGGAAATAAAGGAAGCTCATCTCTTCGGCAGGGCTTTCCAACCCATTGGCATATGTCGCAACGTTTGCAGTAGTCCTTAGTGTCTACAAAGAGGGAGGGACACCAAAGCCCTAGGCGCAGAACCTTGTGCTCGATATCCTTACTGACATTGTGGCCTCCAACAATACATTCATGTGCCTCGTAGAGGATGGATTCTAGTTCATGGAGGATTCCATTTGCACCTGACTTATACCATTGTCCGAAAATCAACTAATAATCCACCTACTAGTCACCATTTGATGATGTTGCACCGGAGTATACCCTATGGGATCCTAGACATTTACAGGAAATTCCACGATTTTGACCAATTGATTAGGAAAAACTTTGACCTGGAAGAGTTGTGCATCAGGGAGTTCATCATCAAGGCTTGTAGCTGATTCCCCAATCTCTATCTACGACAAATGATTTGGTCCAACATTATGTTTCCCAAGCTTAACGACAACTGCAAAGTCAAACTCTTGAAAAATAAGCAACCAATGACAGATTCTTCTGCCCAACACCGAATTGTTGACCAAATACTTGAGCACAGAGTGATCAGTGATCAGTGAACAATTTTAAAGATGACCCCAATAAGTAGTGGAATTTTTTTTGTAAATCATATACCATGGCTAGGCCCTCGTGCTTAGTTGTCGTATAATTGTTTTTGGCATCAAATAGCTTGCGACTAGCAAAATATATTGGGTGATCAATGTTGCCTTCCCCTGGTTGTGCAAGAACGATGCCCAATGCAATAGAGGAAGCATCAACGTGGACATGGAAGAGATTCGACCAATCAGAAAAAACTAGAATGGGCGTAGTAATCAGTTTTTCTTTGAGGGTATCCAAGGCTTGTTGGCATTCGTGTCCACTCATATTTAGTAAATTTACGCATCAAATTTTCTAATGGAGCTGCAATATGGGAATAATTATGGATGAACTGTCGATAGTATCTTGTATGATCCAATGTGGCATGAATCTCTTGAACTAAAGTGGGGGCCACCATATCCAAGATGGCGAAAATCTTAGTTGGATCCACTAGCAATTCGTCCTTGCACATGACATGGCCCAGTAGTGTGCCAAACGATGTATAAAATTGCATTTCTTCAAATTAAAAGATATGTATAGCTGGCACCATTGATCTAACATTAACTAAAGAGATTGCATGTGTTCCTTTAACAAACTGAACACGGTACAATCATCCAAGTATACCTCAAGAAACTTGTGGATGAATTCCTTGAAGATTGCGACCACTATCTGGGAAAATACTACAGGAGAATTCTTCAAGCCAAAGGGCATGATCGTGTATGCAAATGACCCCCATTTCCTTGCAAATGTGGTTTTGTCCTAATCCTCGTCTGCAATCCAAACCTGATGATATCTTGAGAAGCCATATGTGGAAGAGTAGGCTTCCAACTGCCAACATTTTCCAGCACCTCATCTGTGAAGGGTGTCGGGAAAGGGTCGTGGAAGAAAGTTGTGTTGAGACTCCTCAAATCAACATAGATTTGAATATCCCCAGTCTTCTTGTGTTGCACCACTATTGGACTAATCCATTCAGACTCCTCTACACAGAAAGTGATTCTTGCATCCAACATTTGATCTAATTCTTTGCGCACCTTTTCCTTATACTTGGGACTTAATCGATAAATCCTTCTCTTGACCGGTTTGGCATCAGGTTTGATTTGAATCTTCATGGCTAGCAACGATCATGTAATGCCTTTCATTTCATAAAAGATTCGAGGAAACAAGTCCTCATATTCCTTAAGGAGGTCAACAACCTGAGTTACCATATCCTTATCCAAATAATCTCCAATGATGGCCATCTTGGGCATTTCTTTAGTGTTAATATTGCGTTTCTTGGTTTTGATCAGGCCATTATAGCTTGGTGTGACCATCTCTTCCACCTTACCCTTTAGTGTGCGCTCTCCTTTGCACTCTTTGATCTAGATGTTGTGGGGTCATCATCATCAATATTGTCAACATCAATCTTCCAACAACGTATTGCTTCTTCTATTTTTTCCACCGACAAATGATAGAAACATGCCACCTTGGGCGTGGTGTATTTTGGTTACTGGTGGAAAATAAAATCCTTAATCCAGTGGAGTTCTTCTCTTTGAGATGGATTTTTTTTGTGAAGTTGAATGTTAAATGAAACTTGAAACTCATATGGTTTCACTCGACCATTTACCTCATGAGTTCCTCCTGGATGTCCCAGCTTCTAGGGACCATGTCCATAGTGTGGAAGAACCGATGTACCCACTGGGATCGAGGGATATTTTTAGAGGTCCAACGTCATTCACAAAAAGAAATGTATTCTTGAGGATACTTAATTCCCTTATATCGATTGGCTAGTTTGAAATTAGTGATGGGTTGGAATTGAACCTTTATTAACTCAACTACCTTTGCCCAACTATGAATATTTAAGTGGTGAGTCATCCACCACTACGCAAGTGGCTCTCTAACCACTAAACCCATGGCTCGAAGCCTTTGCTCCACGGGGAAAATTTTCTCCATTTGTATGAGAAATGTCTCCATTGTCCTTGTCCCATAAAACTGTGAGGCATCGCACAACTCAAATTCGATCTAGAACACTACTTTTGTTATTCTCATGCATTTGCGAGTGGAAAATTTGTAGATCTTATTCTACCACCTATCCATGGAATCCTTAGAATCCATGTCATAAGACTTAACACTTCTCCAGCTTAATTCACTATCTGTGGTGGGGTTGATGTTGTCCTCCCTGCAACCTGTGATTTTATAGATATTTTCAAGGACTGATCTCCACGCATCCTCATCCACTGGTTCATTCTATCAGTCACCTTCATATGGATCTAGTGGCATGACCACGCGCAGGGTGTCTATCTCAAATGAAATATGTCTCTTTTTTAAAATCAACATTACATTATTATCAAAGGTTGAGTCCATGCCAAGGAATGCAGGATATGGATCAAATTCATCCATAATCTTTATGACCTCAAAGTCAGCCTTTCTTTTTACTCCTTTTATGTTCACTTCCACCTGCTCTAGTCAGCCTATTGGGTAGAATTTGTATTGATTGGCCAACCACAGCTAGATGGGAAACTACAACAAATTTTGTTTACCCATTACCTCCCAAGATTTCTTAGGCAAATTATTCATGTTGGAACCCAGATCCAACATGAATCCATCCATGTCATAGCCACCAAGTTCTACTATCATCTTAAATTATCGACCAATGCACTTTTTCTTGCTAAATACATCTACTTTTGGCAGCGGAGCTGATATGGTTACCTCCACTCCTTGTTCCCTCATGCAAGTAGCTAAAATCTATGTCAAATTACTCGCAGCCTCGGGATCATTAAATAATTGCAAACAAAAACACAAGAAAGAACTTACCTCATCTTCGGATTCTCCCTTGCTACCCAAGCCATGCAAGACTTCTATGCATGCTACACGTTGCAATTCCTCTCGGCATTGTTCTTCATGTTATTTATGCTCAACATGTCACAAATAATTCTGTCTATGAGCTTCTTCTAATGATGATTGCATCGCGTTATGTATTTTTTCACACACGCAAGCTTCCTCCAAAGATCTTTGCGTCATGCGCTGCAATTCCTCAGGGGCGCGAGCTTCTTCCAACGACCTTTGCATCACACATTGTACCTCTTCATGGATCTTAGCTTACTCCAACAACCTTTATGTCTCCCTCTATACTTCTTTTTGGATCATGGCCTCCTCAAGTGACCTTTGAGTCACACATCGCAGCTCCTTGTGCAATATTTCTTCTTCTAGTGCTTTTTGCACATTGCATAGGAATTGTTCTTACTGGGAAGCATCAAACCTCAGAGGGGGATGAGTTTTATTCTTTATCTTCTTGTCCAAATTTTGACCTGAGCCTTCACCATGCTCAAATCTTGCTCCTGTCTTTGCTCCTCCTCGAATTACTACCTGGACATCAACCTCCGCATTCTTCTTCTAATTCTTGCGCGACTCTACATGCACCATGTTGTAATTGGCCTTTTTGTCTTCCCACTTTTTCAACAAGCTAGGATAGTCTTCAGTGACATGCTCGGGACTATAAAAGTATGCACAAATCACATGCAATTTGGTACAAAACTTTGATACATGACCAATCTCTCCATAATTAAAACATGTGGGGGGTTTACCTCTTCCTCTATCATATCCTCGGCTGCGACCATGCCTATATACACCTTGGATACCTCCTTGGTATCCCCCTCTTTCTATATCACCATGCTGACCACCCTTCTTCTCTTCTTGTACCAGGAATGCATCACAAGTATTATATTGCATCAGCTGGAGTGAGCGGAAGTTATTGACATCATGCTTGACAAATTTACAGAACTCGTAGAATGGAGTATGGTTTTCGTCTTGTACTTTTGAAAAGTAGGGTAGTGGGGTGGCACATGGACCCATTGTTTTCATATCTCACACCATTATGTCTACCCATATGGAAATGGACTGGATGGGCCCGTCGCCGCATAATTTGGCAGTATAGGGAATTCATCTCTACGATGCCCTTATGAGCGACATGTTGTACACCATACATGCTTGTGCAAGACCTTTATCTTGGCCATATCTTGCAACTGCATCATCAGATTAGCTAGTTGCGACTACACTTGTCGATGTCTCTACTCCTCCTATTGTATCTTCTAGGCACATTGCAATTTCTATCACCTCTGCTTGAGTCATCACCTTCTATTGGGTGAGTAAAACTATGATATGGGGAAGTAATCCTACAATAAACCATTCTTTGTGTTGCACATCCTATATTTGGAACGTCAGCCTATCTAATAAAATTTTAAATCGCTAGTCATAATCCCATACAATTTTGCCTTCCCTCTGCTTGATCTCCATTATCTTAGTGATACATTGAGATTCTGACTTAGGTTTTTGGAAATCCCTAAGCAGATCATGCCTAATCTTATCCAGGGACCTCATCTGTCCCATCGATGTAGTATCCTTATACTTCATGTACCATGTTAAGGATCTATCCCTAAACGTGGTCTCCAATTGCATGATTTTTTTTGCTTCATCTGTCACTCTCTTCCCAAACTAGATTGTTTCACGTGTAAACCAATGTTGCTCTACATCATCCTTACATGTTCTATGTAACACGGGTAGCCTTAGGGTACTATCCTGATTTTCCATCCTCAAGATCGAGCTAGTTCCTCCTCTCTAACTGTTAGGGGTTTGATTTCTGAACACCAATACTTCTCGAGGTAAAGTAATACTAGCTTCACCTTCTTCTTCACTCGTCTCTTTTCTTCTATCTTCTTCTTCTCTCCCTTCTACTCCAATTTATTCAATATATGTTGTCTTTTCTTATTGATTAAAAATGTGCATGGGGGGTGGTACAAAGGGAGGGTAAGTCCATCTTCTTCTGAAATTTCTCATGAGGTGACCCAAATATTTTCCTACTTGCAGATGCACGAGACCATCTACTATTGCGCATTCGTCTCCCCCACCACTAGGAAAGCCTCCATCTTCCTCTTATTTCATCACACCAACGTGTTGCGTTCTATCTTCTTGTTCTATCTATGCACCAAAAATATGTTCCCTATCCTCTTTTCCTATCTGCGCACTACAACTTTGCATGCTATCTTCCTCTCCTAACAACGCACTACTACTCTGTGCACCATCTTTTCCTCTTAATAACACACCACTACTCTATGATCCATATTCCTCTAAGGTTGAGACACTCCACAACAACCAAGGGGTGTGGAATTCGTCACCTAGGCCCTTACTACTGTCATTACTAGTATCCCCACTAGACACCATATCCTCTATGCCACGCCTCTTCACAAGCCTATCCTCATCTGTGCTACACTCTAGCACAACATACTCTACAACACTACCACCTGGTGTGGTTTCTTTTCTCTTCATGCTAGGACTGACACCTTGTCATTCGCCCCTAGATAAATCTTTTCCACCTCTATACTCCACTTTTTTTCTTATCTCAACTCTTCTTGCATATCTCTTGGCTCTTTTTCTACTTTGCTTCTCTAGGTTCGTACCATTCCTCACCTCATCTCAACAATTTTTTGACCATCCTCGATGGATCCACTTTCTCTTTGAATTTCCCCCATCCTTGCAAACCCCCCCCCCCCAATGCTAGGGGAGCTTACTCAGTCATTTGATTGGGATCCATGCGCATCAACCCTTTCTCCACAAACAACATCTTTATCCAAAATGGAATCTCTTCTAGCATCCACTTTTTTGGACCCTCCGTGAATTTTCTTTCAACCTCATTGAAAGAATCAGTGTACTCCACCGCAAACTCAACAATGTAGCCTTCTTTTACTCAAGAAAACCATAATTCAATAGAACGAGTCCACTTATTATCCAACACTTTCAATCTTTCCAACGTGGTTTGATCCCAGACCATTGGTTCCAAAGGCCACATAGTATAATTGGTAGTTGTTTTCCTTTCTAATCACTCATGCAACAAACAAGGAAATTCAAAAAAGAAAATCTCATGTGTATCCATGTAAAGATAGTCATATTTCCATTTCTTCACATTCACTTTCATCCCCTTGGTTTCTCCCAGGGAAAACTCATGCTCTTTCGCAGTCAACTAGTCTTGAATTTCCTCCTAAGACAGATGCCACCTGATTTATTGCCTTCATCATTCTCTATAATAATTTCAAGTCATGGCAATGGAACCATTTTTTGGCATTTTGTTCCACACGTGCATGCATCCTTCTTAACATTGGGGAGTTTAGACCTAGGGTTCATCTAGAATTGACCAAAAAAAACCCTGGAGCATTGGCATATCAATTCTTGACCAAGGTTTAGGAAGGTCTCACACAAGATGCAGAGAGGATCATAGAGACAATAAGGTCTTGTGATAGGGATGAAGGCTAAACACACAAAGATCCATCGGGATTGGCATTCATGCAATTAGATTTGACAAGTTATTAGAACTAAGAAGTAAAAAAATACACAGACATATCCAACTTATACATGATAGACACATAATAGATCAGAATTGTCGCATCTTTATTACCAGAGTCATTCCATTACAACGGGGGCATACATTAAGCATAATATATATGACAACCACATAAATTCATATATTTTCTTATATAAATTTCCAAAAATACAACACATTACACAATGTGCATTCTCTCAAGACTTCAGACATATGATAGACTTAGGAATATATTCAAAGGCACTACAATATTACAAAAGGCTCAGAGTAAGCTCAATACAATCAACTCAATGAGTCTTATCTCAACATCTAGCTAGCCTCTTTTATGATATTTCTCCTTCCTTTTATAACTTTCTGTGTTCGAGAGATTTGTCTCTTTATGCTCTGCTCCACTCATTCTACTGACAAAATTGCTTTGCACGCTTCTAGTACCTGCTTGCAATCCACGTAGCCTTCAAGAAACCAAGCAATCTTAACTGCCTTGTCAGCTCCACAATTCCTTGCGTTGTTGGCAGTAATCATTCGAGAGGATTTCCAGTTGATTCTTTTCTTGATTCCAGTTGCATATTCTTGATTTCATGTGCGCATCAAAACTGGGGTCAACACACATTCAATAATCTTGTAGGCATGTCACACACTATCAAAATTGGGTTCAACGTGCACTCTTTGTCATTCTTCAGGCTTAGGCACACACAAAACTTTGGAATGAGCGTGCACAACTTCGTTTGTGTATGCATGAAATGAACCCGAAATTTTGGGTGCCAACAATCCCATCCATCCTGAAATATTAAGATTGTGGTACAAGCAACAACACACACAAGGTTGTCAACAAATTGTAATCATGAGTTTCTCATCCATGCATTGTTACACCTCTATGTGGCACCATAGGCCAAGATAGATGTAATGATCCAAAGTACACATTTTGATTAGGATAATTTTTCTCAAAAAATATTTGTTCCTCAAAATAATACGAAGGCCACATTTTTTCCTAATAAATGAGTGGTGGGACATGGATTTCCCAAGGATATAAGCCTCACATTGCTTCAAATTCCTTAGAATGGTAGGCAATCCAAAAACACAAATTTTCTTCAATATTCAAATACTATCATAGTTGACGTGCCCAAATCTAGCATGCCACGAGAGACTGGAAGACAATGTGCCTTCATCATGGTGAGAAAGGTGTGTAGAAGTTTGTGCTTGTGAAAATGTCCCTTTTGGCTTCAATAATTTTTTATCCTCCCATCCTATCATGATGACCATGTTGTCAGAAGACCTATTTATTTCAACTTTTTTGTCAATCATGTGAATGGACTAGCCTTGTTGTTGAATGTGCACAAGAGATAGCAAGTTCCTCTACAAACCAAGAATATAAAGAACATCATGAAAAATAAAATCTAGGAATTCGGGCAATTTGGTCCCTGTGATGCCAATTCCTATAGGTTTGAGATTGGATCTATCTATAACGTACACTACACACTCTACATATTCATTCAATTCTTCAAAGAAGTCTCTTTGAAATGTCATGTGACAAGTAGCACCAGTGTCAAGCAACTAGGCATCTCTTCAAGAATCAAATGGAGCTTTGAACAAATATTCATTTATGCCAATATTGCAAATGAGAAACAACCAAATGAGTGGATTCAATAGCTTTACCTTTTTCTTCCTTTTCTTCCTACTTGTCTTTGATATTCTCCCATGGGATTCTACATGTCTTTGCTTCATGTCCATTCTTACCACAACAAACACAGTGATTATTGGATATCTCACCTTGATTGTGCCTTACCCCCCTGGCTCCAAAATTCTTCTTTCCACTTCCTAATCTTACTATATTCTCCTCTAGAAGAATCATGTGATTTATTCTTCCATTTTTAGTAAGGAACATAGTCTCTCTAAAGGGTTGAGTTGTCTTCATCCTGAAATCTTTATCATGTTCTACAATTTTTTCCACCAAAGAATCAAAATCAAGGGACTTTAGTTGTCCACTAACTTGAAGTGATTCAAGATAGTGAGAATGTGTGGCATAGAGGGCCTTGATGAAGTTCGTGAGAACAATGTCTATCTTCACACCAGTAGCATCAATGTCATGCATGTTGCCTTTAATTTCAAAATTCAAAGCCATGGAATCATTATCCTTCATTTCTTGGTTGAAGAGCTTCATCAAAAATTGAATTATCTCAAGTTATGAATGTGAATCATACAGATCTTTCAACTTCTTCAAAACACTCCAAGAATCTTTGATAGATCTGATATGATGAATTACATATTCACTTACAAAAGCATCAATCAAGGCATGATATTTATTGTCTTTATTTGTCCATATGGAAAGCTTTGTATCTATTGTAGGTTTGGTATCACTATCACAAATGTGATCCCAAATATCATTGAGTATCAGGGTGTGCTTGATCTTTCTTGACAATTATATATAGTTCTCTTTTCCACTGAACACCACACCAACAATGGAAACACTAGAATGCATCTTCACCACCAGCTACTTCTCACATTAAAACTTCCTTCCCATGGCCCCTAAGTGATGGATATTAAATGATGCTTGAAATTCATGTTGAGCAGGCTTGTAGACCTACATACAAACCTTGGAAAGAGCACCAATAGAAAACATGAACCATATGATTGATCTAGTGGGAAAAATTGGGGTTGTATCAAAAGAGTTATTGTCCTCGAAATATTTATTTACATAAGCACTTTAGCCATCCATATTATACCCTTTGGAACTGAAGGCCTCAATCCTCGATGGTGCTTCGTTTCTCTTCTCATTGGACGCTTTCAAAACTGAGAAACTCCAAAACAAATTGAAAGCTCTGATAAGACATCCAAATACGGATATTTTATTTTAGTATGTGGCTTTGAAGGAAAATATGAATATAATCCAAAACCCTAAATATAATCTCATGGTGGTGCGAGATGGATCCATCTTTGTACAACATTAAACACCACCAGGAAACTCTACAATTACTCCTTGTTTTCTCCCAATCCCTTTGACATGTTATTAATTTCACAACATCTTTCTATGTCTATCGACGTTTTGTGGCATTTGATACTAAGGCCTCTTCAATTACCCATGGAGCAAGAACTTCGGCTGTTCTTGACCCTCAATGACTGAAAGAGATCGACTAGAGTGTGGACACAATATTCCCTACAATCCCAACGATTAGATGGTGCAATGTTAATCGTTTATGTTATAGCGCAAGTTGTAGGTTGGGAAAATCCCAACCCAACCACAAAGAAAGAGCTACAACTTTGGAATCCTACACCCAATGTCACATCAATGTAGGTTCTACACTTCAAGGGTGACTAGGTCACTCTAGGGAGGCGATCACAGTGACCCTAGGGGGGATGATATGGATATGGATAGATATGGAAGTGAAGCCCCTAGAGTTCAAGTCTAAGTGGAATGAAAGGTGGGAAGAGATGCCTTGTAATTCAAGGGATTGTTGCCCCAAATGTATAATGCTTCTTTGGATGATTGTACCTGCTCGAGACACAAGAAAATCCATCCTGCAATGATATATGTTAGTATGGATCAACAAGTTAAGATTTATGTCCCTAATTTGCAGCAGTATATGACAGTTTATATCAGCAAGTAAAGCATCTAAATCAGCATACAAAGATCTAAACCAGTTAAG
Source organism: Picea engelmannii (assembly GCA_009831015.1). Taxonomy (NCBI): domain Eukaryota; kingdom Viridiplantae; phylum Streptophyta; class Pinopsida; order Pinales; family Pinaceae; genus Picea; species Picea engelmannii. The sequence continues at coordinate 345,788 of ML796359.1, forward strand.
TAAATCATCATCAAGATTAGCAATAAATCTAGGTTGAAAATGGCACTTAAGAGGCAAGAGAAGATGGTTGTTGTAAACATGTATTTTCTGCAGAAGATTGCAGCCTTGTGGCTGTAGCTTTTAGTCACTTATATCAACATATTACACCATCAAAATATGCCAAGAGTTAGCTCAAAATATGCGCCCTAGTTAGTAGAGTAAGTGAGCAAAATTTAGGAGCTAGTCTAGGGTTAGTTTAGGAATTATGGCTAGTAGTTTGTCTAGGTTAGATCAGCCCTAATGTATGTATGTTAGGGTTTGTAACAACAAGCAAAGTAATGGGAGAGAGTGGACTCCCTAGTAGGGGAATACTCTTCTCAATGAGGCAAACCAACTTCAATCAATAAAACTTTCAAAAGATAAAAAAAAAAATTGTGTTTCCCAAGGCAATGATTTTATATATCCAATGCAAAAAAGTATGACTAGTGACTTTACTATTGGGTTAATAGAGTCAAATAAACAAAGAGCTAGAGAAGATACATCCTTGGGGGTGTAAGCCCTTTTACTTCCCAAGGAAAGTTTCTCTAGCTAGGGTTTAAGCTAAGAGGGTGTATGTCTTTATACTTCTCTTAGCAAACCCTCATATAATCAATGTGATGAAGCATAAAATAATGAAGACTATGGTGGAGGTGTATGCCCTTATACTTCCCACCTAGATCCTAGCATAACAATCCTTGACTTGAAAAAATGATAGCATAATAGTAAAATACCATACCAATATCAAGAGAAATTCCAAGATAATCCACCATAAGAGCTAGAAGACATCATCCAAGGCTAGCGCTAGACTTCCATCAACCATTCATCAATATATAGCCATAAAAAATAACTAAAAGAGACAATCTTCCCAACGATAGCGCAAATTTCAAATCAAGTCCTCTCACAATGAGGGAGAGTTATGTTAAAAATGAGATCTTATGATCTCTATTTATACAAAATGTAGCTAACATAGTTTTTCCACATACTTTAGGGTAAAACACAAGATTAGGGGTTAACAACCCTAATATTTCCCCTTTTACAAAATAATATTAAACAATTCCTTTAAAATTTCACCTTTGCACAAATAAAACCCTTATTTAGAAGGATGTCACCCCTTTAGGGGATGTTTTGGCATTAGGAGCAAGTCGTTGGTGTAGGAACAGGGTGTCTAGGCTTGCCAAAGCCACGTGTCAATCATCCAAATGTATTTGTTCAAGGTCAAGACCTCAAACCCCTCAAAACATCCAAGTTCCAAAGCATATCATCTCACCACCATGCCCTAGCCCCCCACACATGACGTCATGCTAAAAAAGAGGACGTTTTTCCCCTCCTGGGCAAATCGTTTGGCAAGTGAGGGTTAGGCTATGTCATCCAAGTCATCATCAAGGCCTTCCAATTCTGTTCTCTCTCATCTGGAATGTGGGCCCCTGGCATCCAACTTGTGCACTTGTAGCCCCATGGAAGCCTAAGCTATGCTTGTTCTCCCAAAACTATCCACCAATTAGGTCCCCACAAAGCCAAATGAGCACACCCTTTAAGGATCTCAAGTCATAACATCACGCTAGTGAATCCAATCAATAAATAATCCATCTAAGCATGTGCATCAAATATCATTATATCAAACAATTAATTTCTCAAAGACACTATGCAACTTGTCAAGCTTGAATATGGAAGGGTTGACAAGGTGTCCTATTAGGTAGATCTTGCCCTAGGTCAAGGAGAGTTTCCAAAATATCCCTCTCTAAGCCATGTAAAGTGGATGAAGTGGTTGGGGTCAAGACTCAATGGATGTAGGGCTCATGACATATAAGGGGTCGTAGTGTCTCATTCATGGGTGCCTTTATAGAGGGTGTGTGGTACCTTCATCTCCAATGCACTTTTTCCAAGCCCGTCAATTGCATTTTATCTTTCTTTCTTTTATTTTCTTTTAATATAGCATAAGGAGAGGTTGAAGGTCACTTCCCTGGCGTGGTGACTAGGTGATGGAAATTTCACCCTCAAACACCTAATGGAAATGAGAAGGTAGGCTCGTGATGAGACCCCCCTTCTCTCAACCATGCAACTGAGATCCATTACCATGGTTTGGTGACCAGATGATGGTAATGTCATACCACTAGATATTCATGGATGTGATAGGTCGGCTCGTGATGAGGCCTCTTATCCTTCAACTAACCTTTTAAGCATTATTTATTATATTGTGGGTCAGCTTTACTCAAAGATAAGTGTTTCATTGATTTCTTGGGTGATCCCTGTGTGAAGCATCTGGAAAGTTTATACAAGCCTTTTATATTTTACCCAACATCAACCCCTCTGGGCCTTCATCCCTTTCTTCCCATAGAATGAAGGACATACCCTTGTTGGTTCAATACACCCTAAAATCACAAGAGATAAGGAAATGGAGGGGAATATTGATGGAAAGTGGTAAATGTGGTCGAGAACAATATGATGGCTCATTAAGGGAGTTCCCAGTAGCAAACCCATCCCCAAGGAAAACCACTTACTAGGGCACAATGTCAATCACCAAGGTGAAGCAGGGAAAAAGGCATCATTTCCAAGCATATATCATGAAATCTAGAGCAATCTAAGATACAACATAATCACATGGCTTAAATATTGAAATCATGCTCACCATAATACTAACTTGTACCTCATGGAGCAAGGCCCACTGCCTTCTGGAAGCCCACTGGTGTGGTGGATTCCATTTGCAAACTTGTGACCATCTGTGGTGGTAAGTGGTTTTTCCATATGTGCAAAGGGTATTGTTGGTCATGTAGTCTCTCGGCACTCCATATCTGCAACCTGAGGGCCTTGAGACATAATCTCCTTAGTTATCCACAAAATGGGGATAATAGTTTCGAGAAAAATTATCCAATGGTCTACAATTTTCTCTCAAAATAGGTATGCCAACAGTTGATAATCTATATCTTAAGTAGAGAGGAATGCCAAAGGCCAGTATGGTTTTCAACGGTTGAGAATCTTTGATTGATACATGAGATTCACTGTACAAGAACCATTTTTGGAGAAATCATGTGGTTAAGTTTAGGTTTTCTAAGCACTGGCAATAAATGAATATTCTAATATTCTCATGGATGCAGAGAAACAATGATGCCTCTTTGAAGCAATGACATGTTGTGGTTGGTATTTCTTTGCCTATGCCTATACAATTCTATGTGAATTCGCAGGACAATAATTTTGATCCCAAATCTTAAGGAAAAATGGAGAAATCATGCAGTATGTAGAAAACTAATTGAAGATCATGGAGTTATCTATAAGCATCAACCTTGCTTTGATACCACATATAGGTTAGGGATTGAATAACTCAATGCATTAATTTTTTATTAAAGTGAGCCAAATACATATACAAAGAGATGACCATTGGTTTCATCTTCCCACAAGTTGGATGGTTGTTCCTATTCACTTATGACTTCATTTTCTCCTAGATTAAATATTTACAATAATATTTACAGTACCATAATCCCAAGTATTAGGTATCTGAGAGGGAATACGTGCAAGGAGAGGAAATTATTCTACATATATTGTGAAGAGGACGAAGATCAACGACTGGAACATTTGCAAGATCTAGAACTAGAAGATACTACTCCAACCATATCTTGTCATGCGTTGGCTAGCATCAACACTTTTTAAACTCTCAAGATAGATGGATATATCAAAAAGAAAAAGGTAACAATATTGATTTATTTTGGTAGTACCCATAACTTCATTAATTATGAATTATCTAAACTTCTCAATTGCTTTATATATCTAGGACCATAGTTTCAAGTAATGATTATAGATGGAGTTGCAATAAATTCTTCAAGGAAGTGCCATAGTATTAATCTCACTATGGGGGAGTATTTATTGGACAGTCCAATAATTGCAATCCAATTGGGTGATGATGATGTTGTATTAGGGATCCAATGGTTACAATCATTAGGAATAACGACTCGTAGTTTTCTGGAAATTTTCATGACATTTTCCTCGAAAGGCAAGAAAATTGAACTGAATGGTATCCAAGGGAAAACCTCTAAAGTGATAAGCTCTAGCAACATGACAAAATTTCTAAAAAAGGGGTACCATGGTGTCATTGGGCAATTGTGCTCACTAGATGTTTAGACATCTAGACCCTCCATTACCATGGATCTCCAAAACGTTATCAATGATCATTCCAAGGTATTTGGAGAGATGTCTAAAGGTCTTACACTTGCTTGAGATCATGACCATGTTATTCATTTGTGACCAAGAAGTGTACCACCTAAAATCATACCTTACAAGCATCCATATGCACAAAAGAGTGAGATTGAGTGTATGGTTGAAGAAATGTTAGAGTTTCACATCATTGAACCTAACCAATGTGCTAGTAAAAGTGATTTCTCTTCATCAGTGATGATGGTTTACAAAAAGGAAATTTCATGGCGTATGTGACCAGATTATAGAGAACTCAACAAGATGACCATTAAATATAAGTTTCATATTTGTGTCATTAATGAATTATTAGATTAACTACAGGGAGAAACTCTCTTTACCAAGTTGGATCTTCATTATAGATATCATCAAATCAAAATTAGGCAAGAAGACATCCCCAAAACAACCTTTAGAACACATGAAGGTCATTATGAGTTTTTGGTGATGTCATTTGGCCTTACTAATGCACCTTCCACATTTCAAGGCTTGGTGAATTCAATTTTCAAACCCTTCCTCAAAAAAATTGTGTGAGTATTTTTGTATGATATACTAATCTATAAAAACTCTTAGGAAGAGGATGTATAACATGTTGACATGGTCTTAAAATTATTGGAGGAACAACAACTATATGATGCAGGAGCATCGACAACACATCAAGCGAGCCAACACATTGAGAGGAAACAACTGGACAGCGCTAGCACACATTTTGAGATACTTTGGAAGTATTGCGTCGTTCCTTAATGAGGTCATGTATAAAGAAGCACACTTGTATTGTAATGGACCTTGAGCCTTTAAGCTCTCGTCCTTAGTAGATAGGAAGGCATTTAATATATTTAATGCTGGTAGATAGGAAATTAATTGTAGATTTGATAGCTTTAAAATTCATGAGGGAAAAACGGATATAGACACCCTCCTTTGTACATTGTAACATTAGCAAAAATCCAGCATTTAGGAGAGGAAGAGAGAGCAAGTAGAGAATTTGTGAAGAACACCCATGTACATATTTTTTTGAATTAATAGAAGAGAGTCTTTGATTCAATTTCATGTCTGGTGTTGTTTTCTCTCTGTATGTTTGTTTATATGCTCATGAATGTTTGTTCTCTGGTCATGCAATTGCTTTGAAAATGTTGTGCATGTGATTTCAGGGTTTTCAACTGAAATCTGAGAGAGAGAAGAGAATAAGTTTCAATTGTTCCTCTGTCTGAGTCAGGAGATTCCTGCATAGAGTGCAGTTGAATTCATCCACATAGAGTGCGTTGATGAGGCTCGATGGTTAAACCCTTATTCTCATTCACCCAGAAATTGATTTGGGTTAGTAGAGTCGTGCAAGAGAAGTGCAGGTTGAACTGGAAGTCTCAGTGGCTAGTTTGAGCAAAAGAAGGCATAGATTATTGTGGCTGTGAGTGCACAGAGTCTGGAAGACTCAACACTTTGAGAGTTGTTGAAGGTTGAGCACGGGAAGTGTGTGCAAAGTCTCTAAAGGAGTCAGAGTTGACAAGCTCAGGAGGGATAGTTCCTTCGTGATACTGTGGAGACGGACCCAGGAGAAGGTTTGAACAGGACGGAGCCTTTAGAGCGGAAGAATTCCTCAAGGAGGAGAGATTGACAGCCAGGATTCGCAAGAGAGATTAGCGAAGTCCCGACAGCCGCCAGATCTTGGAGAAGTTGCGCAGGATTTAGCCTTAGGCATAGGAGGAGTCCAAGAACCATCGGGATTCGGCTCATCGGAGAATCAAGGTTTGCGAAGACAAGAGTTTCGAACCCATTGGAATCGCGATTAGCGATTTCCTGACGCACTTGGAGTCGTCAATCATAGCGGGGACACGTGGCGTAAGATCCCAAGGAGTCGGGGTTCGGCATTTCGGGGTTTCCGTGTGCAAAGAAAACGTTGCAGCAGAAATCGTGATCTCGTGATATCCGATAACCCGACAAGGAGGGATGACGTGGAGGAGGACACCCGCACATGTATCAGGGATCGGCTTTTCGGGACTTTCATTGTTGTAGAAATCACTACAGAAGGAATTATGAAACTCCGAAGTGCGATAGCCATACGATCGTCGTGTTGAGTGGAGGAAAGGACAGGTGTCGGAGGATTAAGCCTCGTCTTGAGGAGACGAAAGGTGGTAGTGAGACCCATCGGGGTTTAGGTTTTTGGATAGCACGAGGAACGTGCCCACAAGATTCGCGACAACGCGAAACCCAATTTCCCGAGAAGACTGCCGGGAGATCAATAGAGTATCCTGTGGGTGACAAAAGGTCCTGATACGGGATCTGAAGGGCATTGTAGCTCTTCGGGCCTGAGAGGAAGAAGGTCCTGGTAGTTGCGGACGTGCCTCGGGTGGGCATCTTCATCAAGTGGTATCAGAGCTAGAAAATCTCTCTGTTTTCTGTAGTAGAGGAGAAGAGAAATTTTCACCATGCCGCAAAGAAGAGGTAGACAATCACCCAATCCAGAGGGGGAAAGGGAATTGTCCAGGGAAAGAGAAATGTACAGATAAAGAAGTAGCCAAGGACAGAATGTAGAGATGGAGAGGGAGATACGAAATCTTCGTGCCAAAATGGAAGATATGGAAGCAACGCAGAGACGCACAGCAAATACTGGAGATCTAAGTGACTCCGAAGGCGAGGCTGAAGCTGTACCATGAGAAGAGGTTGAAGCAGAGGATGCATCAACTGCGTGATTGATAAAAGCTATCGCCAGGATGAGTTCCAAGACCAAAATGGATATTCCAACTTACAAAGGAAGCCTGGATGCAGAAGAGCTGTTAGACTAGATCAGAGCTCTTGACACCTACTTCGATTATGAGGATATCGAAGAGGACAAAAAGGTGAGATATGTTATCACTAAATTGAAAGGACATGCAGCATTATGGTGGGATGAGCTGCAGGCAGATAGACGTTCCAAAGGTAAGCAAAATATTAAAAGCTGGGATCGAATGATTGCTAAGATGAAGGAAAAATTCATCCCTAGGGATTATCAGATCACATTGTTCAGGCGAATGCAGAACCTGAGACATAAGTTGATGACGGTGAAGGAGTACACCGAAGAGTTTTACAATCTCAATATCAGAGTAGGTCATCAGGAGAGCGATGATGAGATGGTAGCCAGATACCTGAATGGGTTGAGATACGACATTCAGGATGAATTAAGCATGGCAACTATCAGAACTGTTGAGGATGCTTACTAGATGGCTCTGAAAGCCGAGGAGAAGCTGAGTCATAAGCAAGGACAGCGAGGGCGAGGTAGAAGTCATCCCAGAGGAAAAGAAGTTGCCCAAGAGAATTATCAGAAGCCCAAGGAGGAATGGAAGAAACCTCAGGGTAATATTGAGAGAGGTGGAACCTCGCAGCGAGGACCACACGTTGAACAGAGGGGGCAGCATACAGAGCAAGGTAGCGGTTATGCCAACGCGAATACTTTTCCTCATACCAGAGGTAGGGGAAGAGGTAGAGGAGGAATCATCACATGTTTCACATGTGGAAAGGATGGACACAAAGTCGTTGATTGTCCAGACAGGAAAATGAACAAAGGAGAAGCTCACATCGCTGAGGCGCGGAGGCGTGATGTTGAGAATGAAGACAACGGAAGTGGGAAGTCACTGATGGTGCATAAAGTTCTTTTGACACCTGAGAAGGAGGTGGAGGACACAGCTCAGAGAAATAGATTGTTCAGGACCACATGCAAGACCAAGGGTTGGAAATGCAAGGTCATTGTGGACAGCGGAAGCACCGACAATCTCGTTTCAACCGAGATGGTGGAGAAATTAGAGCTGGAGACAACTGATCACCCGAGTCCATACAAGGTTTCATGGCTACAGAAGGGACATCAGGTGAGTGTCACTAAACAATGTTTAGTTGATTTCAAAATGGGTGAATATAAGGATAAGTTCCTATGTGATGTCATTCCCATAGATGTCTGTCATGTATTGCTGGGGAGACCATGGCAGTATGACAGAAATGTGGTTCATGATGGGAGAATGAACACATATACTTTAGAGAAGGATGGGAGGACACACATATTGCTTCCGAAAAAGGATGAGGAGGTGAAGTCGGAAGTAGGCAGTACCATACTTCTCACGAGTGGGAAGGAGCTTCTCACGGAGATGGCGAAGAAGGAAGATCCACAATTCTTTATAGTCAGGAAACTGAGAATTGTCCTGACTAGCACAAGAGTGGATGATCTGCCAGATGAGATTCAAAAAATGCTGAGAGAGTTCACTGATATCATCGTGGACGAATTACCTCGCTTGTTGCCACTGATGAGGAGTGTGAGTCATCACATCGATCTCATACCCGGAGCCAGTTTGCCGAATAAGGCTGCATACAGACTGACGCCACAAGAGAATGAGGAAGTCAAGAGGCAGGTACAAGTGCTGTTGGATAAAGGACTAGTCAGGGAGAGCTTGATTCTGTGTGTTGTTCGAACAGTGCTTAGTTCGAAGAAGGATGGAGGTTGGAGAATGTGCACTGATTCAAGAGCGATCAAGAAAATTACCATCAGGTACAGATTTCCACTTCCGAGAATGGATGATCTGATGGATTGCCTGAGTGGGGAAAATTATTTTTCGAAGATTGATCTGAAGAGCGGATATCACCAGATTCGCATGAGAGAAGGTGATGAATGGAAAACAACATTCAAGACAAATGAGGGTTTGTATGAATGGTTGGTCATGCCGTTTGGATTGACAAACGCACCGAGCACATTCATGAGACTGATGAATGAAGTCCTAAGGGAATTCATCGGGAAGTTTGTAGTCGTATATATGGATGATATATTGATCTACAGTAAGACAAAGGCTGAACATTTGAAACATTTGGCCATTGTGATGAGAAAGCTACAGCAGGAGAAGTTGTTGATAAACATGAAGAAATCTTCATTCATGCAGACAGAGCTCATTTATTTGGGTTTTGTTATTTCAGCGAATGAATTGAAAATGGATCCAAGTAAGGTGGAAGTGATCAAGAATTGGCCATCACCGAGAAATGTTTTCGAGGTGAGGAGTTTCCATGGATTAGCTAGTTTCTACTGGAAATTCATCAGGAATTTTAGTGGAATTAGCGCAGCGATGATGGACACAGTGAAGAAACAACATAAGTCTTTTCATTGGACATCAGAGGCTGAGAAGAGATTCAATCTGTTGAAGCGGAAGATCACAGAGCAACCAATTCTAGTGTTGCCTGATTTCCAGAAGACATTTCAGGTGAAATGTGATGCCAGTGGGTATGCTATAGGAGCGGTCTTGAGTCAAGAGGACAAGCCAGTTGCATATTTCAGCGAGAAGCTGGATGACACAAAACTGAAATACTCCACGTATGATAAAGAGTTTTATGCCATCATACAGGCATTGAAGAAGTGGAGGCATTACTTGATCCCAAAGGAATTTGTATTGTACAACGATAATCATGCATTGCAGTTTGTGAGTCAATAGGAGAAGTTGAACCAGAAGCATGCAAAATGGGTAGAGTACATGCAGAATTTCACGTTCGTGATCAAACACATTTCAGGAACTGCTAACAAAGTGGCTGATGCTTTGAGCAGAAAATGTTTGTTGCTACAGGAGTTCTGAGTCAAGACATTGGGTTTTGAGAATCTGAAGGACATGTACACCGGGGATGCAGACTTCGAAGAAGCGTATGAAGCAGCTGAGAATCCAGTTCTCAGAGACAGGAGTCCTTGGATAGACTACATGATCTAGGAGGGATTGCTATTCAGAGGCAATCAACTGTGTATTCCAGATTTCTCCATGAGGGAGAATCTGCTAAAAGAAAAGCACAGCGGGGGCTTAGCAGGTCACTTTGGTCATGACAAAACATTCGTGAAGCTAAGTGAATCATATTTTTGGCCAGGGATGCGAACTGATGTCAAAAGGTTTGTTGACAGGTGTCGAATTTGTCAACATTCGAAGGGCCGGAAGAAGAATGCCAGTTTTTATCAGCCATTACCCATACCTGAGAGGCCATGGGAGGCAATTAGCATGGATTTTGTATTAGGACTACCGAGGACACAGAGAGGGGTTGATTCCATCTTTGTGGTGGTGGACAGGTTTTCGAAGATGACACATTTCATACCGTGTCAAAAGACCAGCGATGCGACCCACATCGCAAACTTGTTTTTCAAAGAGGTTGTTAGACTTCATGGATTTCCGAGAAGCATAGTCTTGGACAGGGATACGAAATTCATAGGTCATTTCTGGAGGACGCTATGGAAGAAGCTAGGAACTAATTTGGCTTTTAGTTCATCTTATCATCCGTAGATGGATGGACAGACCGAGGTGGTCAACAGGAGTCTGGGAGACTTACTGAGAAGCTTGGTGACAGAGCACCATAGCAGCTGGGACAACATATTTCCACAGGCAGAGTTCGCATACAACAATTCAGTGAATCGGAGTACAGGTAAGAGTCCATTTCAGATTGTGTATGGGACACAACCGAGGGGAGTTTCTGAACTCAGGGAGTCAGAACAGACTGCGATTAGCAGTGCAAGTGCAGAAGAGTTCGTTGAAGTGATGAACGAACTTCACAGCAAGGTGAAGCAGCGACTGCAAGAATCAAATCAAGAATACAAGCGCAGAGCAGATCAGCATAAGAGACAACTTCAGTTTGAAGTTGGGGATCTTGTTCTAGCACATTTAAGGAAGGAAAGGTTCCCAAGGGGAACATATAACAAATTAAAAATGAAGAAAATTGGGCCTTGCAGAGTCCTAAAGAAATTTGGAGAGAATGAATACGAGATTGAGTTGCCAGATGGCATCGAGATATCTCCGATTTTTAATGTTTCGGATCTATACCCATATAGGGCTGGAGAAGCAGAGGCTGGAACTGAGGAAACAGTGATCCAGTGGCAGAAGCAATTACCAGTCGCAAAGAAGTCGCAGATGGAGTGCATATTAGACAAGCGAGTGGGAAAGAAGACCAGGCGAAAGCAGTACTTCGAATACCTAGTGAAGTGGAAGAATCACCCAGTCGAAGATGCTAGCTGGGAAAATGAAGCAGTGATACAAAAGCATGGACAAACTGTGCAGGAGCTCATGGACAGGAGACCATGAAGGTTTTCAAGCCGAGGAGTATGATGCAGGAGCATCGACAACACATCAAGCGAGCTAGCACATTGAGAGGAAACAGCTGGACAGCGCCAGCACACATTTTGAGATACTTTGGAAGTATTGCGTCGTTCCTTAATGAGGTCATGTATAAAGAAGCGCACTTGTATTGTAATGGACCTTGAGCCTTTAAGCTCTCGTCCTTAGTAGATAGGAAGGCATTTAATAGATTTAATGTTGGTAGATAGGAAATTAATTGTAGATTTGATAGCTTTAAAATTCATGAGGGAAAAACGGATATAGACACCCTCCTTTGTACATTGTAACATTAGCAAAAATCCAGCATTCAGGAGAGGAAGAGAGAGCAAGCAGAGAATTTGTGAAGAAAACCCATGTACAGATGTTTTTGAATTAATAGAAGAGAGTCTTTGATTCAATTTTATGTCTGGTGTTTTTTTCTCTGTGTATGTTTGTTTATATGCTCATGAATGTTTGTTCTCTGGTCATGCAATTGCTTTGAAAATGTTGTGCATGTGATTTCAAGGTTTTCAACTGAAGTCTGAGAGAGAGAAGAGAATAAGTTTCAATTGTTTCTCTGTCTGAGTCAGGAGATTCCTGCATAGAGTGCAGTTGAATTCATCCGCATAGAGTGCGTTGATGAGGCTCGACGGTTAAACCCTTATTCTCATTCACCCAGAAATTGATTTGGGTTAGTAGAGCCGTGCAAGAGAAGTGCAGGCTGAACTGGAAGTCTCAGTGGCTAGTCTAAGCAAAAGAAGGCATAGATTATTGTGGTTGTGAGTGCACAGAGTCTGGAAGACTCAACACTTTGAGAGTTGTTGAAGGTTGAGCACGGGAAGTGTGTGCAAAGTCTCTGAAGGAGTCAAAGTTGGCAAGCTCAGGAGGGATAGTTCCTTCGTGATACTGTGGAGATGGACCCAAGAGAAGGTTCGAACAGGACGGAGCCTTTAGAGCGGAAGAATTCCTCAAGGAGGAGGGATTGATGGCCAGGATTCGCAAGAGAGATTAGCGAAGTCCCGACAGCCGCCAGATCTTGGAGAAGTTGCGCAGGATTTAGCCTTAGGCGCAGGAGGAGTCCAAGAACCATAGGGATTCGGCTCATCGGCGAATCGGGGTTTGCGAAGACAAGAGTTTCGAACCCATTGGAATCGCGATTAGCGATTTCCCGACGCACTTGGAGCCCTCGATCATAGCGGGGACACGTGGCGTAAGATCTCGAGGAGTCGGGGTTCGGCATTTCGGGGTTTCCGCGTGCAAAGAAAATGTTGCAGCAGAAATCGCGATCTCGCGATATCCGATAACTCGACAAGGAGGGGTGACGTGGAGGAGGACACCCGCACGTGTATCGGGGATCATCTTTTCGGGACTTTCATTGTTGTAGAAATCACTGCAGAAGGAATTCTGAAACTCCGAAGCGCAATAGCCATACGATCGCCGTGTTGAGTGGAGGACAGGCATCGGAGGATTAAGCCTCGTCTTGAGGAGACGACAGGTGGCAGCGAGACCCATCGGGGTTCGGGGTTTTGGATAGCACGAGGAAGGTGCCCACGAGATTCGCGACAACGTGAAACCCGATTTCCCGAGAAGACTGTCGGGAGATCAATAGAGTATCCTATGGGTGACAAAAGGTCCCAATACGGGATCTGAAGGGCATTGTAGCTCTTCGGGCCTGAGACGAAGAAGGTCCTGGTAGTTGCGGACGTGCCTCGGGTGGGCGTCTGCATCACTATATGAAAATCCTTCCAAGTGTGTCTTTGGAGTTTAGGAAGTGGAATATTTGGGTCATATTATATCTCATGAAGGTGTTAAAGTGGACCCTAACAAAATTAAATCTATGATGAAATGGCCAATTCCCAAAACCTTGAAGAATCTTAGAGGATTATTAGGAGTGACAGGATATTACCAAAAAATTGTCAAGAATTATGGTCAAATAGAAGCACCTCTAACTATGTTATTGAAAAAGGAGATATTTTCTTGGACTCAAGAAGCAACCAAATCTTTTGAAAAACTTAAGGAGGCTATGTGTACAACTTCTATCCTAACCATGCCCAACTTCAAAAAAATATTTATTATGGAGTGGCATGCCTTAGTGCATGGAATTGGTGTAGTTTTAATGCAAGAAGGAAGGCCCCTTGCCTTTGAAATCCACCAACTTAAAGGAAAGAACTTACTCAAACCCATCCATGAAAAGGACATGGTGGTCATACTACATGCAATTAAGAAATGGTGCCCTTACCTAATAGGAAGAAAAACAAAGCATGATAGTTTGAATTACTTTTTCAAACAATAATTATGTTTAAAAGACAAACAAAAATGGGTAACAAAGGTTGTAGTTTATGGATTTGAAATTATCTACAAAAAATGAAAAAAAAAGGTGGTGGTAGATGCAATTTCAAGGAAAAAAGAATATGTGGAGGGCTTACTTTATGCCATTTCCATTATGCAATCTAATTGGGTGGAAGAATCAAGGATAGAATGGAAACAAGATCAAAAGGTTTGAAAATTCACTCAACAACTACAAGAGGATCTGAGTGCATTAGATAAATTTGTGTGGAATAACCATTCATTGTGGTATTAGGATCACTTATATTTATGTAATAATTACCAAATCAAATAGAACGTCCTTTTGGAATTGCACACTTCTCATAATAAGAGGACATTCATGGTTCCTAAAAATTTACCATGGCATCAAGAAGGAATTTTTATGGGAAGGTCTTAAAACTGATGTTCAAAAGTTTGTGGTTGAATGTTTGGTTTGACAACAAAATAAGGGAGAGACTATCAAGACCATTAGCAATACCAAGGTAGCACTGGGAAGGTGTCTCAATGGATTTTATTGCAGGTCTACCAAAGTCTAAAGGAAAGAATGTCATCATGGTAGTGGTGGATCCACTCACAAAGTATGCCCATTTTTTTGTCTATTTCTCATCCTTTTAAAGTAGGTACAATAGCTACAACATTTGTAGAAATAGTTCAGAAGCTACATGGAATCTCCAAGATCCAATTTTCACTGGTAACTTTTGGATTGGATTGGATTATTTTCATTTTTGGGAACTCAATTGGCTCAAAAATCCTCTTATCATCGTCAATTCGATGGGAAAATTGAGTTGTGAATAAATGTCTAGGAGGGTATCTTCATTGATTTGCATATGATAATAGACACAATGGGTCAAGTGGTTTCCCTTGGAAAAATGGCGGTACAACACATCCTTCCATACTTCATAAAAAATGTCCCCATTTATGACACTTTATGGTTATCATCCTCCATCCATCACATCACCCTTGAGAGGGAAAGCGAAGGTTCAAGTAGTGCAGGACTACATAGAGCACCAATAAGAGGCTCTCCAACTATTGAAGGACAAAATTTCTATAGCACAAAATAGGATGAAATGAAAAGCATATCAACATTGTAGAAAAAGTGAATTTGAAGTGAGGTATTCAGAATTTCTACGACTACAACTATACAAATAGATGTCACTCAAGTAACAAAAGAAGGACAATAAATTAACACCCAATTACTATGGTCCCTATAAGTTGTTGCGGAGGATTGGAAGTATGACTTACAAAATGGAGTTGCTCCATCTTCACATGTACATCTAATCTTCCATGTTTCTTGCTTAAATAAGGCAATCAGCAACAAGATCCTAGTTCAAACTATTTTACTAGAGATTAATGAAGGAGTGAAAATCAAACTAGAATCAGAAACAGTCCTTGAAACATGGATCAAGCAACTGCAAAATTGAACAGTTACTAAGTACCTAATCAAGTGGAAGAACCTAACAATAGAAGAGGTGACATGGGAAGATCAATTCTTCATGCAAAAACATTCACAGCTAATCAAGTGTTGATAGAAACACTTATTTGAAGCAGAGGGGCATGTTAAGCCCTAGATATTGATTTAGTACATTTCTATTGTTATATTAGTGTTGTCTTTATTGGTTGGGTAGGCCCTTTAATGGTTGGCTAGACCCTTTAATTGTAATTGTACCCTTTGTCTCCTATATATACCATGTAGACCTAGTTTTAGAGATCATCTCAGCTTGTGCATTTGTTATATTGTAAAAGGAGGTTACCTCGTCGAAGATTCTTCCGATTCATTCTTATCTCTCATTCTCAAGGTGTGGAGTTACTTTTCTTTCTATTTTTATGCCATTTCAGTGCTTGGTGAAAATAGAAAATGGAATAGTCCAACAAATTTCTTCTTCATTATTCAAACCTATGGTTGTTCATGTTTGCATGATTCCTTGAGATTATAGGGTATAAAATGTATAACTCATTTATTGCCATAATAGCCTGAATGTCTCTCTATTTCATTCCACATTTCTTCTTCTGCAACTTGATTAATCTCTCCAGAGATTCTCCATTTAAGGATTGGATGTAATAATAACAAGACTCTAAATTTCAATCCAATCTAGGTGAAAACCACTTTTTTAGCGTGACAATATATAATCATGCTCAAATACGTCTAACTTGAGATTTTGAAAAGAATGTGTCTCTACCCTCTCCAATCTAGGGCTAAACTCCTCCAATATCAATTTAATAGTGTAATATTTTGTATAATATCATGAAATTGCTTGAGTGCATCTTTTTGTCTCTTATTCCAAAACATGAATAAACTTTTGGATCAATGATTATCTTACTATGATTGTTCATTGCTTTTCCTAATCGTGTACTCTATGCTCTTTACCCATAAAATGACTTATTTTTTCTCAGTTTTATACTTTCCTAAATCATTAAATCTAATTTCTTCTTTACAACAAATTATGTTTCTTTGAGAAGTGCAACTAAAATAGGCTTCACACAATTTATGTTGGTATTGTAGTTTAAATGGAAGATAAGATGCAATCCTTTAAAATAAAAATTCGAAGTATTATTCTCTAAGATAAAAATCCAGTTTAAAAAGGAGGTTAACATGTTAGTATTTTGTCTAGAGATTCAACATCCCTTTCATTCAAATTATGAAATAATATGAAACTAGCACAATCACATTATTAAAATTGGTTGATATATGTCAATCAACATCTTTATCCACTTTTGAAAATTAAAAGCCACAATCAACGTATATCAACCACTATTAATAATGTGGTTGTACAATTATATTTACATGATTATATTTCGTTCACTATTTTTTTTTTCTTTCATGGAAAAAGAATTACATGCTATGAATGAAAACATTCATGTCTAATATGAAATTTAAGTTCAAATATAACACCTTCACATGGTTTAAAAAAAATCCAACCCAAATCAACATCCCAAAAAAATACAACACCATTTCTTTGAAGTATCCATCTTCAATTCTTTTCAACATTCCCTTTTCCAATATTATTTTAATTTAGTTATTGCAAAGTTTTATCAAAATTGTTGGCTTGAAATTTAAATTTAAAATTTTATTATTTAGTTAAATTTAATTTACTATTTTTTGTAATTTTTTATTTTATTTTTATCTTGATATTCACTTTATTTATCTTTTTATTTTTAATAAGATTTAAAAAAAAAAATACATTATAATAATAAAAAAACACTTAATTATAATAATAATAAACTATTTTAATTTCAATATTTTAACATGCCATAAAAATACATTGCATTGTCTTATACATATTTCTTGAATTTAATTGTAAACACACCATAAAAATACATTGCATTATCTTATTATGCATATTTCTTGATTTTAATTGTTTTGTACATTAAAATTATTGAATTTAATTGTAAACACACCATAAAAATACATTGCATTATCTTATTTCTTGATTTTAATTGTTTTGTACATTAAAATTATTGAATTTAATTGTAAACACACCATAAAAATACATTGCATTATCTTATTATGCATATTTCTTGATTTTAATTGTTTTGTACATTAAAATTAATGAAATATTTTTAATTAGCAAGTTGATATATTAAATGTGAAAAATTAATAAAAATGCATTGCATTGGCTCATTATACATATTTCTTCAATTTAATTGTAAACACATCATAAAAATACATTGCATTATTTTATTATGCATATTTCTTGATTTTAATTGTTTTGTACATTATGAAATATTTTTAATTAGCAAGTTGATATGTTAAATGTGAAAAATTAATAAACTAAATAAAAAAATAAAATAATACCATCATTATAATAAGAAGAATAAGTTATAGTTTTGTGCATAAGCTACTAGAAAGAAATATATGACGATAATAACCTATTTTGAAGATATCACACAACTTTTACCCACTTATGTAAATATTATATTTAGAGAAGTTTTTTTTTCCACAAGAAAATTGCACATTATATTGAGATATATAATCAGTTTACATAGTCATAAAAACCAATACATACGAAGGCCTTGCCTTGTGTCTTCTCTACCGCCAAAGCTACTAAATCTCATATCTAAATACAATAGATACCACTAAGCCACCATGTTGACTATCCAAAATAACAGTCAAAATAGAACTATCCCAAATAAACCAAAGGTCGAGAGCTTCTTTTTTTTTTAAGTTTTTTGACCTTACATTCATACCACAAGATAACATAAAAAAAAAAAACTCACAACATTATGAGTCAGATACGATAAGCTAGTATAACTTTATAAAAACTCTTGGTCCCTCATGACCATCATTCCATTGATTGTATGCAATAGCTCCAGGACACTCTGATAAGGCCTTTTTTTATAATAAAAAAAAACCAGCCTCCTGATTTTCTTCTCTGTAGACATGAGCAAATGCAATGATAGAAAAGTGCTTGATGAGTTCCCTTACTCGGTCTTTCCAACAGTCTATGGTAATGACCTATAGAGAACCAATATTATTTAGCCAGTCAATAACAATTTTTGTATCCCCAATGATGTGGATATCTGAAATAGAAAGTCTGTGAGCCAATGTAAGGACAGCCCAAGCTCCCAAGAGTTTTGCTCTTGTGTTTGTACCTCCACCACAATTGAGGGTCCACCTATAAATTGTGTGATCATTGAGATTTATAACACCCCCTGCTCCACTTTGTTCCCCATTCCTTTGCGCTTCCCCATCAAACCATCCAATGATTATGTGTTGAGGCAAGATATGGGCAGATCACCTAATGGATTTCTGAGTTTTCTGGGGGCTATGGAAAGCCACAACAGCAATAGATAGAAAGAAAACCTTCTCCATAGATGGAGACTTTGATTCAAATATAGCCAAATTTCTTTCATTCCATATGTACCAACAAATGAATGCTGACAATGTTGGGTAACTATAATTCCTTCTAGCCCAAAGGGGTTGGATCCAATGGTGGAAAGTGAGGAGTTTTTCACCGTTGGGCAAGGTTCAATTCTCGTGAGGGCTTTACCTGGAGCCATGGGGACACCTTGAGGTAGTGGTCGAACGTGTGGTTGCACCCAGAGATACTATAATAAATGGTATCGTGACCCGTGCACACATAAGTGGATCAAATCCCACCCCCATGTCCTTCAACTTTAGCCCGCACGGGTGTAGACGGATTGGCAAGTGCCGTGTAAATGGAAGGAAATTTGTAAAATGAAGTCTCATGTTCGATTCTCACCCGGATTTACTCGTGCGCCATTCTTGCGGGTTGGGTGGTTGCACCTGGGGTTATAGTGGTAGCCGATGGGGATCGACCCCGTGTCACGCGAGTACGAGAACCGCAAGTTGTCGATTCCCCCAGTAAAAAAAAAAAAAAAACTATAATTCCTTCTAGCCCAATAATCAAAACAATCCAACACTGTGGAGCCCGACCACCATATGACCAGCTTGTAATGAGTTAAAATTTTATTCCAAACAGTGCATGTGAAAGTACATTGGAAAAAAAGATGAAAAATTGATTCCTCATTACCTCTCCAAAGAAGACAAAGACCAGGCCCTTACCATCCTCGCTTGAGAAGATTGTTCCAGGTAAGCAATTTGTCTTCTATTAGGAGCCACGAAAAAAGTTTGATCTTTTGTGGGCAATCCTAGGTCCATAGCTTTCTCCTCACGCCTCCAATACTTTTCTGCCATAACTCAGTTGCCAGCGCGTTATAAACATTCTTAGTTGTTAAAATGTCGGTATGAGAAGCTTTACAATTGAGTATGATGAAATTGTATAAATGTTTATACTCAATTGTATAAACATTTTTGTTTAACTCTACGTCTATGTGATTTTTTTGGCCCGCCCCCCAGGCTTTTAGAAGAAAATCTCAAACCTTTCAGAGTTATGTTATTTTGAATCTGGATCCAGATGAAGAGTGGGCTCTTAAAGAGAGAAATCCTCTCTAGTATAAACTAAATAACCCTCTGTTTTCAAAGCCTCATTCCCTAGCATGACAATCAGTACATGAAATATACAGCCTATATGGTCCAACTGAGATCAATATTATGACTTTTATATAAACAAGCGATGCTAAAAATCCATTATCCGCAACAATTATACATAGTCCATACATGCATTGAGGCTTATTTGTAATTTAAAACATGCAGGTCATCGAGTCTTATAATCATTTCTTCCTCAATTGAATAAATATGGACACACTTGACATTTGGGAAATGGATAATTCATCCAACATAACATGTGTATATATAAGAATAAAGGCCTATAAGGGATATTCATCTAGGTATTGATCTGAGAAATTCAACGACAAGGTCATCAGAAAGTCAATGATGGCATTGTAGACATAGACCAACCTCAACACTCCTCCGAGCATAGAATCAAAGAAGATGCCCAAACAATTGTGTGCCTGCATGATCAAATAAATCAAGATACAAAAAATTGAAAGTGAAGTATTAATGACAATTAGGTCTCGACATAAGAAATATTCCATTACCGAGCATACACATAGAATGCATGACCCCAACTTTGTATTTTTGGTTGTAGATGAGACCCCATGGAACAGTTAGATCTCATCGAGCCATAGGATCCTACCCTTGCCAACCTCTGGTTTCAATCCTTGCTCTGCCATTGTCCAAATTCCACCCAAATTTCCCTATCCATGTTAGTAAGATATCATCAATGCCAAAGGAAAAGAAGTATAAGAATGCAAAATGGAAAATGAAATCGAAAACATTCCAATGATCTTTCAGGAAAATGGAAAGAAAGCAAGCAATCAGAAACGTTCCAACGATATGCCAACGCATATGGTGTAGGAATAGTAACAACAACAACTGGAAACTTGGTTTAGATGTGTCAATAAGGTGTGTTAATCCCAATACATACTAATATTAATCCCTCCAAATAAGGCATGTTAATGAATAATAGACAAATTTTGACATGTGCAAGAGTTATGGCATTAAATCCTAGCCTTTAATTCGGTAAAAACGATGAAGAATATTCCCTTTTCATTAAATCCCATACACATATTTCATACTTTTGATTAAAAAGCTATTTAATCTAGAACTTTTTGATAGGTGGATGCATATCGACGTAATTATGATATTATATTTATTTTTCAACAAATAAGTTACTTGGTTATGAAGATCCAATCAACTGTACCTCCTTAATTTTCTTATGTAATGGATTTCTATTTGGCGCATTTAGCATCTAACAATCTTAGTCAATCAAGCAATCTCTCCATCTCTCTATTTGATGCAACAACTCTTTTAACTTCTTTGCCTAATTCCTAAGGTTGTGAAACAATGTTTTTCATCTTCTTTTTCTCTTCTTTTGAAATCTTGAGTTGCCCAAGAAAATCATCTTTTTCTTTGTTTTACTCAATAAATGGCTTTGAAATAGTAATCAAGCAATCCCTCCATCTCTCAATTTGATGCAACAACTATTTCAGCTTCTTTGTCTGATTCCTAAGGTTGTGAAACAATGTTTTTCATCTTCTTTTGAAATCTTGAGTTGCCCAAGAATATCATCCTTTTCTTTGTTTTACTCACTAAACAGCTCTGAAATGGTAATAAGTTGAACCTCTTTTGCAATTCTTTGAAGATACAGTACAAGGTTTCTTATTCTATGCTTGGTTAACCAAAACCTAGTTTTAGTAGCAATAGTTTGCCCTTTAGATTTATTTATTATAAGTGCTTCTAATTCTGCTAGGGATCCATGACCTATGTGGTCAAGATAATCCCCAAAATGAATAACACTTAGTAATATTCATATCAAAAGGTTCATCCTCATCTTCATACATCACTTTACCTTATTAGTAGTGATCTGCATGCTTTCTAAAATATTCATGATGCGTATCTTCTTATGATTCAAATTAAATTTTAGACTTCAAATTAAAGTTTAGACTCTTAGCTATGGGTTGAAAAGATTATTAATGAGACAATTCCTCAACCCCTCGACAATTCCTCAACCCCTCTTCCCATCTAAAGTATAGGACATTCTTGGCAATAAATTGGGTAAGAGTTTCAAAGAGAGTAGGATGAATTGATGAATATATCAACATAATTATATGGATTGGGATATTAACGAGAGTAATTTTGAGCCATAAAAATTTACTTTGAATCATTTTGAAAAAGAGATGTTATGACTCAATTAATGAGAGTAAGTAACAGATATACATGCATTGAAAGTAATTAGTTCTATAAGTGTCATACACTAAGTATTTTAAGTAATATATATACTTGCATTGAAAGTAATTAGCGTTATGTGTCATACACTAAGCAATTTTTTATTAGGATGGAATCTTCATTCTAAGCACGCTAGAATTTTTATCTTCTAGCGGGGTCAAACCTCATTATTGAATTGATTAGGTTAGAAGTCCTCTATTCTTACTTTTGTAGAAGAAGTTACCATTATTGAAGGCAATGTATATCTTTGATAACAAGTAATGAGAACTCTACAAAGATGTCATCATTTAAAGATTGGAATCACTAGTATGACAAATATGACAATATTATGAAGCAATTAAGATTGAAAAGCAAATATAAGTGATTAACTATAGTTAATAAGGTTATCTAGCTTCTTTGAAAAAAAATCTATTTTTTTTCAATAGAAACCCATCAAAAATCTTATTTTCAAGTTTCTATTTTTTTTAGGCACCCCAAAGGAGTTTTCACCAAAGGAAATTATTATTTTCTCCAAAGAAGAACCTACCAACAAGCTAGTTTTCAAGCACTCCTTTGTCTTGTGACACCCAAGGGGTTTTCATCCCAAGAATATTATTTTTATTTTTATTTTTTTAAGATGGTTTTTGTTTCTTTTGTATCGAAGGTAGAGCTACCTTCCATCATATTCAATCATTATTCCACGTTCTTATATCCCTGTGGAAAACCTATAATAATTCTATATAATGTATGCAACTACAAGCAAGACCCCTTAATCTTTTCTTTGACACAAATTTGAGCCAATATTCACAATTTAGGATTTAGACCATTTGTAACTTTTCATTCTTCTTAGAGGTTGGAATCTTCAATCTAATATGGACTATCTTGTTCCATGGATGAAAAAAATGGCATTCAATGCTTCTCCTTTGAACTAAGAACTCTATAGTGTGATTTTATATGGTGGTTGCAAGCATTGTGAGTATTCCATTACATTTGAAGGCATTTATGGAAGTGATACAATCTATCTTGGTAGCATGCATATAGTTTTTTTATCTATGTTATTGTGTTGAATGACAGTAGCATCGATGATAGACAACTATTTGATGTAGTTATTGGTTTGAGGAGAGCACAACTTTGAACTTCCCTATATTGAACCCTTGAAGACTTTTCTCTATCCTTCCTTGAAGCCCTAAAAACATGGTTATTTTCTATTGATGTTTACTTGAGTAAACTTCTAGAGAAAAAATTTAGGCCACATAACATGCAAGTCTGTAACACCCCATTTTTGATCCCCGATGTAGCATTATATATTTGTAAGTATTATGAATGGTCAGGGCCCAACCGATGTAATATGTAAACATCGTACATTGAAAATAATAAACTGAAATACAACATCGACTGTAGATCAGTAAGGACCAAAGTAATGGGGAGCTATGCTTCCATAAGAGAGGGGGATTAATGGGGGTTTTGAGGAGTGTTTGTATTCCTTGAGTCTTAAGCCATCTTCATTAATTAGTTTGTCATTTATCCATTTATCCCTTTGACCTATTAAGCACTCAAATAATTGAATTCATGTAATAGATTGAGTGAGGAAGTCATCCCACTCAGTTATGACAACAGGAGTTGAGTGTAATCACCTTTGGGGGGAAAGTAAGAGTCAAGTAAGCATGGGAAAAGAGGAAATTTGAGTAGGAAACATAGGAGTTTTTTTTACAGTTAGCAAGAAGTGAGGAAAATGAGATGAGAATGTTGCAAAAGAGTGGCCATACATAGTGGGTATTGAAGATGGCTTGTTGAAAATATCTTGTTGAAGCTAGAAATTATGTTGAGAATGAGGCTCGTATGCATAAGGGATTTTTTGTTGAGAAAATTTACCCAAGAGAAAGTGAGCTTGTTGTGTGAGAACTCTTGTTGTAGTTGTATTTCCTAGAGCCCCTAATAGAGATATTCGTAGTCAGCATGTGTTGGATCCCTTGAGGGGATGGATATTGCTTAAGGGAATGCAGTGTAGAGAAGGAAATCTCATCCCTTGGGTTGTGTAGATTTATGGGGAAGAAAGTTGGGTGGTTGGAATTGTTGTAGGAGTCACGTCACTGTGTTTTTAGTGAGTTTGAAGCTTTTACAGTGGATTGTAGACACCCGTAGGAGCCTGTCTATGTTTGTTGATGCATAGCCCTAGCTCAGGGGTGGCTTGTTGCAGAGAGAATTGGTGCAACGAAGCCTATGTTTGGGAGGAATGTCATTTGTGTATAGTGAGTTATGTAAATCATTTTTAAAAGATAAGTGTTTTAATCATTGTATCATCTACAATTTTAATGCTACAATTGAATGTTGCATTTACTATGTATTTTGTACATGTGACTTGTAAGTTTTAAACTCGTGAAGTAAATAAATGCATACATATTCTTAAGCAAGACATAAATTAATCAATGGCTCATACACATAGTATACAAAGATTTAAACTGGAAACCCTTAACTGGGAGAAAACCAGCCTTCCTTAGTGGCCCACCTTTCAATTCTTCATTTTATTAATTTCACCATTTATAATACAATATATACAATATTTTGGGTATTCCACAGCTACCAAAACCCTAATCTCTTAATCCAATATTAATTTAGAAAACCACTATAAATAGCGAAAAATGCTAAAATAGCAAAAAAACACCCAAAATATTTTTAGGGGCATTGCCCTGAACCCTGTCGGCTTCGAGCGCTAACTAATCCTGGCCCCCCTACTACCCCCCAATGGAAAAGTGTCCAACACACACATACACTAAGAGCGACAAGTGGTGGGATCGTCAGACCTTGTCATCAAATATGACACACACCCCTACACACATGCAAAGAATATAACACATACCCAACATCATTGATGTTGTGTGTGTTAATTGTTGTTGTGCATGTTTAAATCAACTGTATTCATGAGTTTAAATATTAATGATATTTTCATGAGTGTGTATCTCATTCTTTTTATATTTCCTCATTTGAATCAAATGATAGTCGATTTCGTAGTAACATGGCCCAGCCAGACAGTTGGGCATGTTACAAAATGGTATCAGAGAAAAAAAATTGTGGTAGCATGCCTCAATGAATATTTGGGGGTTTTATGAATAGTATCATATCTTTTGGTTCAACACCGAACTTATATGGGTCAAAGACTAGCACATATTTAACAAATTCATTGTTGCAGAGCATTGGTCTCTGTAGAGTTTGGGAAAAACTATGAAATTTAGAGTGAAAATTCCCAAATTCTAGGTGAAATATGCATGTAATTTGGTAATGGGATGTTGAATTGAAAATAGTCGGGTTAATTTCTCCATGGAGAGCTAAGTCTAGAGCTCGAAAAATAACATTTTTGGCTAAAACAAGAAATTTTGGAAAATCGGAAAATTATCTGTACCTAGTGACATGGAGGCCATGTGTCAAGTGATGTGGCAGTGGTGACATAGACTGCCATGTTGTGAGGTCCACGATGGTGAGCTTGGTTATATGCAGAAAAATATGTTTGGAAAAATAAAATAAGTCCCAAAGTCTTGCGAAGAGGGGGATGTGGGATGCGGGTGCAGGAGAATGTGTGGGTGTGCCATTGCTCCGCATGAATGTTTGGAAAATAAACTAGGTCCCAAAGTGTTGTGGAGTGTGGAATGTGGGTGCGGGAGAATGTGCACGTGTGTCATTCCTTTGCATAGATGTTTGGAAAATAAACAAAGTCCCAAAGTTTTGCAGGAATGTGGGATGTAGGACATGGGTGATATGCGGGTGTGGGGGCACTTTTCCTCCGCATGGGAGTTGGAAAATTGACTAAGTCCCAAACTTGCAGAATATGAGATGTAGGACGTGGGTGATAGGCGGGTGTGGGGGCACTTTTCCTCCACACAGGAGTTGTAAAATTGACTAAGTCCCAAACTTGCAGAATGTGGGATGCAGGACGTGAATTACATGCAGGTGCGGGTGCACTTTTCCTCTGCATGGGAGTTGGAAAATCGACTAGGTCCAAGACATGGCAGAATATGAGTGTGGGAGAATGTGCGAGTGCATTATTCCTCTGCATGGGAATAAAAATAAATAAATAAGAGAAAGGATAAAGAAAGAAATAAAGAAGACAAAGAACGAAGAGAAAGAAGAAGAGAAGAAAAGGAGATAGATAGACAAGGATTAAAAAATTAAAAAATGAAGTCTAGAGTCAAAGACTCGTTTTGGCCAAAATATGAGCATAAAAACTAAAAATCGGATGAAATTTAAGGGGTGTGTTTGTAGTGATGAGGGATACAAAATTGTCTTTGAGATCCGTGGGCCAATTCTACTTCAATTCTCTAGAAAATGTAAATGAGTGGTTTTTAAAGATCTGGATCGTGCTTAGTGATCAAGACCCAAATGGAGATGAAATTTTTATGGAGAGTCCAAAAAGTAGGAATGAAGATACCTAATTGGGATTTTGGATAAATACAAAAGGGTTTTGAGTGGGGATACCAAAACAGGGCAAAACCCACTATTCCTAAACACTTTTTGGGGTTTTTTGAAATCTTCAGAGGGAAAAGGGACCCAAGATCACAAATATGGAAAAAAATATTTAGTTGATATTTTATCTCCTCAACAATCCAAACAACTTTTTCTTGAGGAATTTTTTCCCAGTTTTGGCTAAAAATTATAAGTTTGGAGGAAACGTGAAAAGTGCAAAGTAGTCAATTTCAATTTTATACAGAATTTGACTGGAGTATCAAATTTCGAATATGAAAATTTTGTGTTCAAAATCATAAATCCTACCTGCACCCAATATAAAAAAATAAAATTGGTTCCTAATATATTTTATGTGACAGATGGAAGAAGATGGTCTCTCAGCTAAATTGCACCAGTCATAATAGTGCACAGTTGAGTAGAAATGGCAAATTTATAAAGCTATAACTTTTAGCCTGAAACTCAGAATGAGGCAATAGTACGGTTGTTGGAAAGATAATCTAGAATGTATTTTGTCTAAAGGGTTAGAATTTAGATTGGTGCATCTATTTTCTCCATAAATCAAATGAAGGATGACATGTAACCTAATTAATGTAATAGTTTACAATATGCTTAATTCTAACAATAGTTGTTGCATGAAATTTTTTCAGAATTAGAGGTACATGCAGAACACAATTAGTTTCTACATGAGGAATAAAGATATGGAGGATGCCCAGGGATATTACATCCATGAGGATGAAATCATAGGTTCAAAAATTATCCTAGGAAATGCAGAGATTGAGTCCAATGGACATAAAAGCAAAGTAAAGCCTGTGGAGGTGATTGATATTATGAGAAGATTTCCTAAAGAAGTGCAGAGCTACAGAGTAGAAAATGAGAGGTTGATAAGAGCTCAGAAGGAGAAAAATCAAAATAACACTCACTTGTTACAAAGTCTAAATATGTTACAAACACAAATCAATAAAGATTCTGGCACAAAATAAGCAGATGGTGTGAGACAAGTAGAATCATCTAGATCTCATGTTAGAAGGGATGATCATAGGGGATCTAGGAACTTAAGCAATGCTAGTAGACATCATCATTCACCAAGACACTCAACCAGAAAATCACGTGCATGTTTAGAGTCAGAGAGAATCCCAAGTGTGTCACCTATCAAAATCAGAGAAGGAGGTTCGAGGTAGATTATTTGCGAGGAGAGCTTAGGAAGATTAAGCCTCCTAATTTTGAGGGTGATCTGAAGAAAGATGAAGATACAAAAGCATGGTTGTTGTGAATGAGGAAATATTTCCAATTGCACAACTATTCATCAAATGTAGAAGCCAAAATTTCAACCTACCATCTTCAAGGAAAATCATCAATGTGGTGGGATCGACTTAAGCAGGTTAAGCACATTCATGAGAAGAGGATCTCATGGAGGTAGTTCAAAAAGTATTTTCAGAAGAAATACTGGTCAAAACATTATTATGACAAGAAGATGAAAGAGTTCTTTGAACTAAATCTTAGAAGCATGACAATGTATGAGTATGAGAGGAGGTTCCTTGAATTGTTGAGGTATGTTGGCTTCATAAAGGATGAGAAGGTTAAAATATAAATATTTTCGAGTGGGATACCTTCTTTCTATAGTGATAAAATTCAATTTGATGAGCCCAAGACACTAGAAGAATCCATAAGAAAAGAAAAAGTATCTTTATGAGAAGAATAATGGAAGACCATCTTTTCAAAAATATCGGGATGACAAAAAGAAAGGAAAGATGGATTAGAGGAAGAAAGGATTCAAGCCACCTTTCTTAAAGGACAATTCAAATTCATATAGGCAAGGGATGCAAGCACAAAATGAACCCACTATGACATATTCCTTGCGAAAAAGGCCAAGACAACAACCTACAAAGTGTTGGGGATGTGAGGAAGACCTCATGTTTAAGGATAGTCCTCATAAAGGGGATGGGATGAGGACTATGTATAACCTTCAAGAAGTTGATACAATGGAAGACATGGGTAGGAACGTGACAAGGATTTATGAATCCTTGGACAATAGACAAGAATACTATCAATCCCACATGATTGAGGTGGAAGGTAAGATTGATAATCAACCCATACCTATTTTGATTAATTCTGGAGCTAGACATAGCTATATAGATCCTAATGTAGTTGAAAGATTTAAATTGAAGATATGTAAGCATGAAAAATATCGGTTGGTTCAGCTAGCCACTGGAACCAAGAGAAGAATCAATGAGCTTGTTAAAGATTGTCTAGTGAACACGAATGAAGTCAACATTAAGGAAAATTTGAACATCATACCACTTGGGTCATATGACTACCCAATTGACATGGATTGGTTGGAAAAGAATCATCATGTCCTAGATTTCTACAACAAGGCTTTCACAAGTTTTGATGAGGAGGGGAATTCAAGGATAGTTCAAGGTATTCCAAGGCCTATATCTATCAACCATATTTCAATATTGCGGTTGAAAAGAAGTTTTAGAAAAAGGTGTCAAATATATGCATCCCATATGGAAGAGTCAACCAAGGATGGAACATCAAATCTTCAAGAGTATCCAGTCTTGAAGGAATATGAAGATGTGTTTGGAGAATTGTTAGTATTGCCACCAAAGAGAGACATAGATTTGTCTATTCATTTGATGCTTGGAGTTGTCCAAGAATCCCTATAGAAAGAGCAAACTAGAACTAAAAAAGTTGCAAATGTAGTTATAAGAGTTGTTGAAGAAGGGGTACATATGCCCAAGTGCTTCTCCTTGGGGTGCCCTAGTTCTTTTTGTGAAGAAAAATGATGGAATTCTGAGGTTATGTATTGACTTCAAACAACTAAATAAGGTTACAATAAAGAACAAGTATACTTTTCCAAGGATTGACGATATTTTTGACCAATTGAAGGAAGCTAAGATATTTTCTAAGATTGACTTGAGATCAAGTTATCATCAAGTAAGAATTAGGGAAGAAGATACTAGCAAGACAACCTTTCAGACAAGGTATGGTCATTATGAGTTTGTGGTGGTGCCATTTGGGTTGACAAATGCACCAACTAATTTTATGTGTTTTTTAGAGATTACCTGGATAAAGTTTTCATTGTCTTCTTGGATGATATTCTTATCTACTCCAAGATAAAGGAGGAGCGTGAGAAACATTTGAGGATGGTGTTATTGTTAGGTTAAACTTGACACTGTGAAAGAGTCAAAGTTGTTAGGTCAACAATGGTGGTTTCGAGCACATGGTATTGGTGACCTGTGGTATTTAATGTAATGAAGCCTTTCAATAGTCTTAAGAGACTCCATTGTAATGGGTCAGGACGTAAGAAGTGAAGGCTCACTTGGCCAAGTTTGGTAAAGGAACCAATAGATCTATTGGTTGGTTTTTCCCAATTTGGGTTTTCTAGGATAAATTGTGTGTCTTATGTGTTGTTGTTATGTTCTGGTTTATTTTTATCTCTCTTGAATTTGTTATTTTCATTTGATACCTTCATGTGGTATCAGAGCCAGGTTAACCTGGACTCTCTAGCGAGAGTGGCTTGATTCAAATCATAGTCTTTGTTGGCCGAGGGAAGAAAGTTGTATGTTGGTCTATAGAGGAGAGTCTTCATTGTTCAAGAGAAGAAAGTTGTACGATAGTCCGTAGAGGAGAAATTTCAAAGGTCGTTGGGATCGATGTTGTAAAGAGAAAGGTTGCTACCATAATGAGTAAGACCATGAGGTCAAGTGAATCACTGGTAAGAAGGGTCAATCTGTGAAGAGCCATGATTGTTTGGAAAACTTAGATGGGTGGTTTGGAGTTTGATCCCTAAGAGATTGGCTCTGGGAATGAGAGTAAATCCATTAGGCAGCAACTGGGAGCTACTAAATGATACTTGGAGGTCCACAACTATTGTGTGGATTGATTAATGGGGTCGAGCTCGAGGAGCATCCATGTGGTCTCGGGAATTAGCGATCAACTGTTGGTAGGTGCAATGGTCCACACAATGACGAGGGTAGCTCAATTTTGGCATGATTGGGAAAAATCACACTAGAATGATGGATAAAATTGTGTGAAGGTGAACAAGGTGCGGCTAGGACACACATTGCATATCTTGGTCATGAAGGTAGTGAGTTCAAATATAATGTTGTAAACAATGTGCCCTAATGGTACCTAGGTTCACAAAATCCACCATATAAAGTGTGTTGAGGAAGTGAACAACCAATTCTTGGAGACCGAGTTCATAAAGATGTTGGTCAGTTTGCTCATAAGGTTGCAGAAGAAGCGAATCATTGTCAAATAGTTGTTTGGGGACGAGACACCAAGTGGAGATGGAAAGAGAGTGCTATAAAGGGCATATAGATGCATCTGGAACTGATTATGGAATTGGATGGTGATTATGGTGTGCTTTTGTGGATGGTGATTGTTGCTCAATCCCCTAACAAAACTGTAGATCGATGTTGGTCATGAGCTAAGAGGAGAATCTGGTTGCAAGGTCCTTCAATGGCGTCTATGGGGTCCTTCTATGGTGGCTCTAGTGGTGGCTTGCCTAAGCCATCTTCAAGAAATGGGCCATGGGGCTGGAGGGGCCATGGTATCAGTTGGGTCATGTGCAATATTGGTTAAGATCGCGGGCTAGATGGGTCATAGATTCGATCGGGGTCTATGCGGATTGTTGCGAGGACCTGGTCAAAGAACCGTCCAAGATGGCATGTTGCTAGGGATTGTGCAGAGAACCACCAATGTCGACTCAAGAAAGAGAATTCAGCGGTGGCAAAGGAAAATCTCTATATCATTACCTTGGATAATGGCATTGTTCTTGTAGATGATATCATCGATATTTTCTCAAGAGGTATGGAAGTATGTTTGGATGATGATCCAAAAAGACATGGTGTGTAGTTGGGGTTTCGATTTTATTTTCCTAGATGTGTGGGTGGCACGAAGACGAGAAATGACAAGGAGAGAGGATGGAAACATAAGTGTAGAGATAGAAACAATGAAAAGAATTATTAATTATTGTAATGGATTTGAAATTTTAATGTAAATGGGCATACTATTGTAAGACCTAGTTAGGCATGCATACCCCTGGGTAACTTATCGGTAAATTCTAGACATAGACCTAGGTGATAGGGGGGCATGTAGGATTTCTGGATAATTTTGAGGGGGAGGTGAGCGATGCATAATCACTTGGCTAGTTTGGTCAGATCTAGTCAAGGGATACCCCAAGTCAAGTTTTAAGGGAGGAATGTTAGGTTAAGCTTGACTCGGTGAAAGAGTCAAAGTTGTGAGATCAATAGTGGTGGTTTCGAGCACATGGTATTGGTGACTC
Organism: Picea engelmannii; assembly: GCA_009831015.1. Classification (NCBI taxonomy): domain Eukaryota; kingdom Viridiplantae; phylum Streptophyta; class Pinopsida; order Pinales; family Pinaceae; genus Picea; species Picea engelmannii. The sequence continues at coordinate 377,241 of ML796359.1, forward strand.
GTGGTATTTCATGTAATGAATCCTTTAAATAGGCTTAGGAGACTCCATTTTAATGTGTCGGGATGTGAGTGGTGAAGGCTCACTTAGTCGGCTTGGTCGGGTTTGTTCAAGGAACCAATAAATCTATTGGCTAGTTTTTTTCCGGTTTGGGTTTTCCAGGATAAATTGTGTGTCTTATGTATTATTGCTATGTTCTGGTTTATTTTTATCTCTCTCGCATTTGTTATTTTCCTTTGATATTTTCAGCTACCAATGTTGAGAGAACAATAATTGTATTCCAAGTTGAGCAAGTGCACCTTTTATCAAAAGCAGATCCATTATTTGGGTCCACATTGTCTCTGAGGATGGCATAGCAATGGATCCTGAAAATATTGAAGCAATCGGAACTTGGCCAACACCAAAGAATATTTCATAAGTTATATCGTTTATGGGTCTAGATGGTTACTACAAGAGATTCATTGCATGTTTCTCCAAGATTGCACACCCAATTACTTCGTTATAAAAGAAGCGCATAACATTTGAATGGACTACCAAGTGTGAAGAGAGTTTTCAACACTAGAAAGGTTTATTAATTAGTGCACATATTTCAAATATTGTAGACGAACATGAGGATTTTGTTGTATACACATATGCATGTAAAGAAGGGCTTGGTGGAGTCCTTACTTAAAATGGGCATGTAATTTGCTATGAGTCAAGAAAGTTGAAGGACCATGAAAGAAATTATGCTACCCATTATTTGGAACTTACAACCATTGTTCATACGCTGAAAATGTGGAGACATTGTCTCGTGGGAAAAAAAAATTGAGTTGAGGACAGACCATAGTGGTTTGAAACATTTGTTTAGACAACCAACATTGAATGCCAGACAAACTAGATGGTTGGAGTTTCTCAGTGAATATGACTTTGACATCAATCACATTAAGGGGAAAGAGAATAAAATGGTTGATGCACTCAACAGAAGGGCGCATAAATGCATGCTACAACAATTAGCATGTATAGTTCAAATTTAAAAGATAGAATTTTAAAAGTTGTAATAGCAGACCAACACTATGTACAAATTAAAGAATGCTTACAACAAAGTAATGTACAACAAAAATATAAAGAGGGATGCAATTCTCTTGTTCATGGACAAATTTTATGTTCCTAATTCTCCAAAATTGGGAAATTTAATTTGAAAAGAAATGTACAATGTGCCATATGTTGGACATCCAGGATACCAAAAAATCATTGTAGTTATAAGAGGCCAATATTATTGGCCCGGAATGAATAAAAATGTAGTCGATTTTATTGCTAGATGCATGGAACGTCAAAAGGTAAAGGTTGAGCACATACATCCAACGAGATTGCTACAACCATTTCCCATTCCCAAGTGGAAATGGGAGATTTCTACCATAGATTTCATTATCAAGTTGCCCAGAACAACAAGGAGACATGATTCCATTGTGGTAGTGGTGGACAAGCTTACAAAGTTTGTACATTTTATCCCAGACAAGATGACTCATAAGGCAACCAACATTGCAAAAATTTATATAAAGGAAATTTCCAGGCTACATGGTGTGCCTAAGGAAATCGTATTTGATAGAGATACCAAGTTTACTTCCAATCTTTGGAAAGGGTTGTTTAAATGATTTGGAATGAATTTGAATTTTAGAACACATTATCATCCAAACTTAGATGGGTAGACAGATAGGGTCAATCAAATAATTGAAGATATGTTAAGAATGTATGTAATGGATCGGTCTTCCAAATGGGAAGACTATCTTCATTTGGTTAAATTTTCTTATAAAAATGGGTATCGAGAATGATTGAAGATGAACCCATTTGAAACCTTTTATGGAATAAACTGTAACACATTGGTGAGGTGGAATAACCCAACAAATAAAGTAGTAATTAGGCCAAAATTGCTAAGAGAAATGGAAGAGCAGATGGTAAAAATAAAGCAGAATTTAAAGACTACACAGGATAGACAGAAAATCTATGCAAACAAGGGCAGAGCACACAAGAAATTTAAAGTGGGCGAGCATGTGTTTATGAAAATGAATGCAAAAAGGATCTCACTGAAATTGGGAAGTTGCCCAAAGTTCGCAGTGAGATATTGTGGGCCATTTGAAGTTCTAGAGAGGATAGGCCCAGTTGCATACATGTTTGCATTTCCTACATCCATGAGAGTTCATAATGTGTTTCATGTGCCTTTTCTCAAGAAGTATGCACTTGATCCTAACATGAGATTTATTGGACTGTGATTTAGGTGGAGCACGAAGGGGAATTTTGGGTGGATTTGATGCGCATCCTAGAAAAAAAATTCAAAGTGCTAAGGAACCAAGCCATCGACATGGTAAATGTCCAGTGGAACTACTATGGTCTCGAAGACACCACATGGGAGCATGAAGAGGCCATGTGGGAGGAGTACCCATAAATTTTTGTATATTTTTGAGGAAATGTGAATGTACAGTTGTATATATGTGTTAAAATCCTCCATTTTGGTGTAGCTAAAGTTCCTAGAACCAGAACTCTAATATTTCCTCTCTGATCTGTGCTAGATCCTTGGAAGGGAAGCGGGACAACTTGAGGTACTATGATGTAGAGAAGAGGGTACACTTCCTTAGATTGTGGAGGTTGAGGGGAACGAGAGATTGTTAGTTGGAATTGTTGCAGGAGCCATTAAACTGAAGAATTATCAAGTATTGTGATGTAATAATTTATGTATGTATACTTGTACACATGTATGGTGATGTGCATTGAGGATAATGCAAATTGTAGGGGGAGGGGATTGTAACACCCCATTTTTAATCCTCGATGTAGCATTATATTTGTAAGTATTATGAATGGTTGGGGGCCAAGTGATGTAATATGTGAACATCGTACATTGAAAATAATAAAATGAAATACACCATTGACTATAGACGGTAAGGACCAAAGTAATGGGGGGTTATGATTACATAAGAGAGCGAGCTTAGTGGGGGTTTTGAAGATTTTTCATATGCCTTGAGTCTTAAGCCATCTTCATTAATCAGTTAGTCATTTAGCCATTTATCCCTTTGGCCTATTAAGCACTCAAATCATTGAATTCATGTAAGAGGTTTAGTGAGGAAGTCAACCCACTTATTTATTATAGTAGGGGTTGAGTGTAATCACCTTTGGGGGAAAAGTAAGAGTCAAGTAAGCATGGGAAAAGAGAAAATTTGAGTAGGAAATAGAGGAGTTTTTTTTACAGTTAGAAAGAAGTGAGGAAAATGAGAGGAGAATGTTGCAGAAGAGTGGCTAGCCATAGTGCGTATTGAAAATAGCTTGTTGAAGCTGAAAATTATGTTGAGCATGAGGCTTTTATGCATGTGAGGGATTTTTTGTTGAGAAAAAATACCCAAAAGAAAGTGAGCTTGTTGTGTTAGCACTTATGTTGCAACTAGATTTGTTGGAGCCCCTAGTAGAGAGATTCTTGGCTGGTTTGTGCTAGAGCCATGGAAGGGATGGAGATTCTCTAAGAGACTATGGTGCAGAGAAGGAAATATCATCCCTTGGGTTGTGCAGACAGATGGGGAAGAGAGCTAGGTGGTTGGAATTATTGTAGGAGTCATGTCACTATGTTTTTAGTGAATTTGGAGTTGTTACAGTGGACTGTAGACACCCATAGGATTTTGTTTGTCTTTGTGGACTCATAGCCCCAGCTTAGGGGTGGCTTGTTGCAATAGAGCCTATGGTTGGGAGGAACATCCCTTGTCTACAGTCGATTATGGAAACTATTTTTAAAATATAAGTGTTTTAATCACTGTGTCATTTACCGTTTTAATGCTATGATTGAATGCTACATTTAGTCTATATTTTATATATATATGATTTTTTTTGTGTGCGTTAATTATTTATATGCATGTTTAAATAAGTTGCATTCATGAGTTTAATCATTAATGCTATTTGGATGAGTGTGTATATCATGTTGTTTATATTTCCACATTTGAATTGAGTGATAGTCGATTTGTAGAAACATGGCCCAACCAGGCAGTTGGGCATGTTACAAAATGGTATCAGAGAAAAAAAAAAGATGTTAGCGTGCCTCAATGAGTATCTGGGGATGTTACAGATTGGTATCAGAGCAAAAAAATTGTGGTAGCATGCCTCAGTGAGTATCTAGGGACGTTACAAAGTCATGCAAGTCACTTCCTTGCTAAATAATGAGGAATCCATCGGTTCAACCATTGCTTTGTTTTTTCTTTGATCAATACTTATTTCCAATGGAAGCACATGGAACCTTTATAACAGTCACTATTCCAAATTCTAACATAAATTTTGTTGACCTCAAGTAGTGTTTTAGAAATCTACAAAAAACTAGCACTTGTCCATAATATAAGATGAGCTTATGAAAGAAGAAAGATGATAATATTTTCTTCTTCGAGTAATACTCAAAAAAATAATTGCGGAGATTACATGTAAAATAGATCTTAAAAAGAGTTCAACATGGAGTTATCTATTTTTGTCAATCATGAAGTATATTGTTAACAGTAGGACAACTTAGACCACTCAACAATATTTTGATCATATATTTTTCATATGACATTGGGTTGAAAATCCAAAGGAATGATGAAGTAGTTTAATAAGGCTATTTCCAATAGAAATAGGTTTTGAAATCTCATTGATATGCTATGTGAAATATTCTAGGAAACAATTGGCATTATAGAGTTGTTTATAATTTCTATCTTAGACCAATGCCTATTATTTTAGGAACAACTCTCTCATCCAATGTAGGAATGGCATGCTTCTAATGGGAGGTGAAAATCCAAAGGAACAATGAAGTAGTTTAATAAGGCTATCTCCAATAGAAATAGGTTTTGAAAACGCATTGATATGTTATGTGAAATATTCTAGGAAACAATTGGCATTGTAGAGTTGTTTATAATTTCTAGCTTGGACCAATGACTATTGTTTTAGGAACAACTCTCTCATCCAATGTAGGAATGGCATGCTTCTAATGGGAGGTGAAACTAGATTAATAGGGTTATCTCTACTATAAATATATTTGAGAAATACACTGAATTTCTATGTCAAATCTGCTAGGAAACAACATGCATTACAGACACAATTTCCAACTTGATCGGTGGTTACTTTTTTGGACATGACTCTTTCATTTGATGTTGGAATGACATGATTCCAATGGGAGATGAAACTATATTCATATGGATGTTTCTATTAGAAATAAGTTTTGAAATCTCATTGAATTAGTATGTGAGATACTTTAGGGAACATTCTACATTACATAGTTGCTCACAATTTCTAGTTCGGATCAATGACTACTCTTTTAGCCACAACTCATTCATACAATGCCAGAATGACATGATTCCAATGGGAGATGAAACTATATTCATGGATATTCCTCCCACAAAAATATTTTTTAAAAGTACTTTGAATTTCTATGTCAAATTTGTTAAGAAATGGTCTAGAATGTAGATTTTTAATAGTGCAGATTTTGGGACAAGCAAACATTATTTTGGGCATAACTATTTTGTATGATATCAAAATGAAGTGTTTCAAATTGGATCTGAAACTATATTCTAAGGACCATCTACCCTAGAGTAATGTTTTTAAAATGTTTTTCTTTGATCCCACAAAATACAATTGTTTTGAAAACTTGTCTAACAGATTCTTTACTCAAAATGTTCCAGAAAGAGTTGAGTTCAATTTGACACAATGATATAAAGTGTGAAGTTACAATAAAATATCTTAAGCACTAATATGATATTTATTTACTCTTTAAAGGAATTATGTATAAATTCCTCAAGCCTTCTACACCAGGGTTTATCAGATGATGATTTATTTATGCATCTTAATATGACCAAAAGATTCAATGCAATCCTAGCTCCATGTAAATAATCCACTATGGCCTTTAACATTTCCTTGTCAAATGATTAATCACAAAGATTTTCCATATCCATAAAAATTCAAAGTCAAGGCAGTTCATCTTCTTGGTATAAATGTGTAAGAGGTGATTTATGTAATTATTCTTACTCACCTTGCTCAATAATTATTTCTGTTGTAGGTTAGAGTTTTCATAGTCTATATAACTCACCTATTGTTACCATCACATTATTGTTTGTTGGCTAGGTTTATTTATTATTAGGGTTGTTGTAGGATGGGTAAAAAATTATAATGCTAAGGATGTGGCTATGACTTTTTGGGGAAGTAGAGCAAGTCATTTATTGCTTCAAAAGTAATTGAAATGTAGAGGATGTTCAAAAACATACCCATAGGTAATTGATGTGGCTAGTTTGACCATCCCCAACTAATGTAATGTACATGTTCCTCATTCTCCTCTACTCTAGTAGCACTAAGCATTGGCCCTACAATAATCCCTCTATGTTTATGAACCAACATGTAATTCACATCGATTCACTGATATATTATGCACTTGCCATTTCAACCAATAGACCTTCAATAATAGAGAGAGTAAGTGTGTGGTTACACTAAGCATTGACTAAATATTTGGAGTGTATATGGAGGGAAAGTAGAATATAATCAGGGGTTTAAGACATTATGCTCACAATAAATGTATGGTTGCCAACAAGGAGTTCAAAGGGAATGTTTAAGAAGAGAGTATTCAATGGGATAGAGTGAGAAGGCTCCCATGAGATGAAGAGTATGGTAGCTTTAGATGTCGTATATGATTCTAACATAAAGTGTTTTGACTCCACTTGAGTTATATACCAAAAAAAATGCTCTTATTGACATGAAATTTAGAAAGCATGCACAAGATGATCCATGCATACTCGAGATTGAGCACAAGGCAACAAAAAGAATGGTATGGATAGGGTTTGATGGAAATAAGAACGATGAACAACACTCCAAATCACACTGAACTTGCATGCCCAAAGGCCTTCATACCAACAATACTAATCAATGAAATAGAGGTTCTATTCGTTTCCATTCTTGATTGCCTTCTCTGCTTGTGAATTGTTTTTTACTTACCCTGCACCAATTTTCAAAGTTATATGCAAAAACATATTTGGCATACTCCTACATTGATGCGTGTGTTCTAAAAATTATTGGAAAAACTATCAAATCAATAAAAACACCACACCAAGATGAGTGGAAGGTTGAATTCTAACCTTCAACCTTGCTCACCCCTACATTGTATAACCCTAATCTCACAAAGTTCAAACCTTTTATAGTTTTATCACCTTCCCGACAACGATGCCAATAGTGATGGGCTATAGAATTATAATAGTATATTGTTGAACCACATAGCTCACTTTAATTGTCAATCTGGGATTGTACAAACTTCAAAGGTATTGTGTACTATGTATATGCGTACTCTATTGGTCGAAACATTGCTTTGTTTTTTTCTTTGGCTGATACTTCACTCCCATGGCAACTCATGGAACCTTTTTAATAATCATTGCTCGAAAGTCTAACGCAACTTTTTTTCATCCCAAGTAGTCTAATAATCTGGAAAAAAAAAACTAGCACTTGTCCACAATATAAGATGAGCTTATAAAAGAAAAAAGATGATAACATTTTATTCTTCTAGTAATATTCAAAAAATAATTACAAACATTGCATGTAGAATAGATCTTAAAAATAATTCAAAATTAGTTTCCTCTTTTTGTCCATCATGAAGCATATTTTTAATAACAAGACAATTTAGGCATCTCAATAGTATTTTGATCATATCCTTGTCATATGGTATCATATTGAACCGATTCCAAAAGAACAATGAAGTAGACTAATACATATATCTCCAATAGAAATATGTTTTGAAATCCCATTGAATTACTATGTGAAATATTCTAGGAAAAGGTTGGCATTACAAAGTTGTTTATAATTTCTAGCTTGGACCAACAAATAGTGTTTTAGGAAAAACTCTCTTGTCTAATGTCGAAATGACATTATTCTAGTGGAAGATGGAACTATATTATTAAGTATATCTCCACTAGAAACATGTTTGAGAAGTACATTGAATTGCTATGTCAAATTTGCTAGGAAACAACATGCATTGTAAACATAAATTCTGGCTTGGACCAATTGTTACTTTTCTAGGCACAACTCTTTCATCCGATGTCAGAATGAAATGATTCCAATGGAATATGAAACTATATTCATAGGGATATATCTAGTAGAAATAGGTTTTGAAATCTCATTGGACCGGTATGTGAAATACTCTAGGGAATAGTCTACATTGCATAGTTGTTTGCAGTTTCTAGCTTGGACCAATGATTACTATTTTCGACACTATTCATTCATACGATGTCAAAATGACATGATTCCAATGGATATAAAACTAGATTCATGGATATTCCTCTCATAGAAACAAATTTTAAAAGTACTTTGAAAATTGCCATGTCAATATGTTAAGAAACAATCTAGAATGTGGATTTTTAATAATGTGGATTTTGGGACAAGTAGTCACTATTTTGGGCACAATTTTTTCATATGATATTGAAACAAAGTGATTCAAATTCAGTAGGAAATTAGATTTTGATGACCATCTACTTTGGAATCATGTTTTTAAAATGTCTTTGTATAGATCCTCAAAATTCAAATGATT
>ML796359.1:396394-426044 GCA_009831015.1 Picea engelmannii
GAAGTATTAATGACAATTAGGTCTCGACATAAGAAATATTCCATTACCGAGCATACACATAGAATGCATGACCCCAACTTTGTATTTTTGGTTGTAGATGAGACCCCATGGAACAGTTAGATCTCATCGAGCCATAGGATCCTACCCTTGCCAACCTCTGGTTTCAATCCTTGCTCTGCCATTGTCCAAATTCCACCCAAATTTCCCTATCCATGTTAGTAAGATATCATCAATGCCAAAGGAAAAGAAGTATAAGAATGCAAAATGGAAAATGAAATCGAAAACATTCCAATGATCTTTCAGGAAAATGGAAAGAAAGCAAGCAATCAGAAACGTTCCAACGATATGCCAACGCATATGGTGTAGGAATAGTAACAACAACAACTGGAAACTTGGTTTAGATGTGTCAATAAGGTGTGTTAATCCCAATACATACTAATATTAATCCCTCCAAATAAGGCATGTTAATGAATAATAGACAAATTTTGACATGTGCAAGAGTTATGGCATTAAATCCTAGCCTTTAATTCGGTAAAAACGATGAAGAATATTCCCTTTTCATTAAATCCCATACACATATTTCATACTTTTGATTAAAAAGCTATTTAATCTAGAACTTTTTGATAGGTGGATGCATATCGACGTAATTATGATATTATATTTATTTTTCAACAAATAAGTTACTTGGTTATGAAGATCCAATCAACTGTACCTCCTTAATTTTCTTATGTAATGGATTTCTATTTGGCGCATTTAGCATCTAACAATCTTAGTCAATCAAGCAATCTCTCCATCTCTCTATTTGATGCAACAACTCTTTTAACTTCTTTGCCTAATTCCTAAGGTTGTGAAACAATGTTTTTCATCTTCTTTTTCTCTTCTTTTGAAATCTTGAGTTGCCCAAGAAAATCATCTTTTTCTTTGTTTTACTCAATAAATGGCTTTGAAATAGTAATCAAGCAATCCCTCCATCTCTCAATTTGATGCAACAACTATTTCAGCTTCTTTGTCTGATTCCTAAGGTTGTGAAACAATGTTTTTCATCTTCTTTTGAAATCTTGAGTTGCCCAAGAATATCATCCTTTTCTTTGTTTTACTCACTAAACAGCTCTGAAATGGTAATAAGTTGAACCTCTTTTGCAATTCTTTGAAGATACAGTACAAGGTTTCTTATTCTATGCTTGGTTAACCAAAACCTAGTTTTAGTAGCAATAGTTTGCCCTTTAGATTTATTTATTATAAGTGCTTCTAATTCTGCTAGGGATCCATGACCTATGTGGTCAAGATAATCCCCAAAATGAATAACACTTAGTAATATTCATATCAAAAGGTTCATCCTCATCTTCATACATCACTTTACCTTATTAGTAGTGATCTGCATGCTTTCTAAAATATTCATGATGCGTATCTTCTTATGATTCAAATTAAATTTTAGACTTCAAATTAAAGTTTAGACTCTTAGCTATGGGTTGAAAAGATTATTAATGAGACAATTCCTCAACCCCTCGACAATTCCTCAACCCCTCTTCCCATCTAAAGTATAGGACATTCTTGGCAATAAATTGGGTAAGAGTTTCAAAGAGAGTAGGATGAATTGATGAATATATCAACATAATTATATGGATTGGGATATTAACGAGAGTAATTTTGAGCCATAAAAATTTACTTTGAATCATTTTGAAAAAGAGATGTTATGACTCAATTAATGAGAGTAAGTAACAGATATACATGCATTGAAAGTAATTAGTTCTATAAGTGTCATACACTAAGTATTTTAAGTAATATATATACTTGCATTGAAAGTAATTAGCGTTATGTGTCATACACTAAGCAATTTTTTATTAGGATGGAATCTTCATTCTAAGCACGCTAGAATTTTTATCTTCTAGCGGGGTCAAACCTCATTATTGAATTGATTAGGTTAGAAGTCCTCTATTCTTACTTTTGTAGAAGAAGTTACCATTATTGAAGGCAATGTATATCTTTGATAACAAGTAATGAGAACTCTACAAAGATGTCATCATTTAAAGATTGGAATCACTAGTATGACAAATATGACAATATTATGAAGCAATTAAGATTGAAAAGCAAATATAAGTGATTAACTATAGTTAATAAGGTTATCTAGCTTCTTTGAAAAAAAATCTATTTTTTTTCAATAGAAACCCATCAAAAATCTTATTTTCAAGTTTCTATTTTTTTTAGGCACCCCAAAGGAGTTTTCACCAAAGGAAATTATTATTTTCTCCAAAGAAGAACCTACCAACAAGCTAGTTTTCAAGCACTCCTTTGTCTTGTGACACCCAAGGGGTTTTCATCCCAAGAATATTATTTTTATTTTTATTTTTTTAAGATGGTTTTTGTTTCTTTTGTATCGAAGGTAGAGCTACCTTCCATCATATTCAATCATTATTCCACGTTCTTATATCCCTGTGGAAAACCTATAATAATTCTATATAATGTATGCAACTACAAGCAAGACCCCTTAATCTTTTCTTTGACACAAATTTGAGCCAATATTCACAATTTAGGATTTAGACCATTTGTAACTTTTCATTCTTCTTAGAGGTTGGAATCTTCAATCTAATATGGACTATCTTGTTCCATGGATGAAAAAAATGGCATTCAATGCTTCTCCTTTGAACTAAGAACTCTATAGTGTGATTTTATATGGTGGTTGCAAGCATTGTGAGTATTCCATTACATTTGAAGGCATTTATGGAAGTGATACAATCTATCTTGGTAGCATGCATATAGTTTTTTTATCTATGTTATTGTGTTGAATGACAGTAGCATCGATGATAGACAACTATTTGATGTAGTTATTGGTTTGAGGAGAGCACAACTTTGAACTTCCCTATATTGAACCCTTGAAGACTTTTCTCTATCCTTCCTTGAAGCCCTAAAAACATGGTTATTTTCTATTGATGTTTACTTGAGTAAACTTCTAGAGAAAAAATTTAGGCCACATAACATGCAAGTCTGTAACACCCCATTTTTGATCCCCGATGTAGCATTATATATTTGTAAGTATTATGAATGGTCAGGGCCCAACCGATGTAATATGTAAACATCGTACATTGAAAATAATAAACTGAAATACAACATCGACTGTAGATCAGTAAGGACCAAAGTAATGGGGAGCTATGCTTCCATAAGAGAGGGGGATTAATGGGGGTTTTGAGGAGTGTTTGTATTCCTTGAGTCTTAAGCCATCTTCATTAATTAGTTTGTCATTTATCCATTTATCCCTTTGACCTATTAAGCACTCAAATAATTGAATTCATGTAATAGATTGAGTGAGGAAGTCATCCCACTCAGTTATGACAACAGGAGTTGAGTGTAATCACCTTTGGGGGGAAAGTAAGAGTCAAGTAAGCATGGGAAAAGAGGAAATTTGAGTAGGAAACATAGGAGTTTTTTTTACAGTTAGCAAGAAGTGAGGAAAATGAGATGAGAATGTTGCAAAAGAGTGGCCATACATAGTGGGTATTGAAGATGGCTTGTTGAAAATATCTTGTTGAAGCTAGAAATTATGTTGAGAATGAGGCTCGTATGCATAAGGGATTTTTTGTTGAGAAAATTTACCCAAGAGAAAGTGAGCTTGTTGTGTGAGAACTCTTGTTGTAGTTGTATTTCCTAGAGCCCCTAATAGAGATATTCGTAGTCAGCATGTGTTGGATCCCTTGAGGGGATGGATATTGCTTAAGGGAATGCAGTGTAGAGAAGGAAATCTCATCCCTTGGGTTGTGTAGATTTATGGGGAAGAAAGTTGGGTGGTTGGAATTGTTGTAGGAGTCACGTCACTGTGTTTTTAGTGAGTTTGAAGCTTTTACAGTGGATTGTAGACACCCGTAGGAGCCTGTCTATGTTTGTTGATGCATAGCCCTAGCTCAGGGGTGGCTTGTTGCAGAGAGAATTGGTGCAACGAAGCCTATGTTTGGGAGGAATGTCATTTGTGTATAGTGAGTTATGTAAATCATTTTTAAAAGATAAGTGTTTTAATCATTGTATCATCTACAATTTTAATGCTACAATTGAATGTTGCATTTACTATGTATTTTGTACATGTGACTTGTAAGTTTTAAACTCGTGAAGTAAATAAATGCATACATATTCTTAAGCAAGACATAAATTAATCAATGGCTCATACACATAGTATACAAAGATTTAAACTGGAAACCCTTAACTGGGAGAAAACCAGCCTTCCTTAGTGGCCCACCTTTCAATTCTTCATTTTATTAATTTCACCATTTATAATACAATATATACAATATTTTGGGTATTCCACAGCTACCAAAACCCTAATCTCTTAATCCAATATTAATTTAGAAAACCACTATAAATAGCGAAAAATGCTAAAATAGCAAAAAAACACCCAAAATATTTTTAGGGGCATTGCCCTGAACCCTGTCGGCTTCGAGCGCTAACTAATCCTGGCCCCCCTACTACCCCCCAATGGAAAAGTGTCCAACACACACATACACTAAGAGCGACAAGTGGTGGGATCGTCAGACCTTGTCATCAAATATGACACACACCCCTACACACATGCAAAGAATATAACACATACCCAACATCATTGATGTTGTGTGTGTTAATTGTTGTTGTGCATGTTTAAATCAACTGTATTCATGAGTTTAAATATTAATGATATTTTCATGAGTGTGTATCTCATTCTTTTTATATTTCCTCATTTGAATCAAATGATAGTCGATTTCGTAGTAACATGGCCCAGCCAGACAGTTGGGCATGTTACAAAATGGTATCAGAGAAAAAAAATTGTGGTAGCATGCCTCAATGAATATTTGGGGGTTTTATGAATAGTATCATATCTTTTGGTTCAACACCGAACTTATATGGGTCAAAGACTAGCACATATTTAACAAATTCATTGTTGCAGAGCATTGGTCTCTGTAGAGTTTGGGAAAAACTATGAAATTTAGAGTGAAAATTCCCAAATTCTAGGTGAAATATGCATGTAATTTGGTAATGGGATGTTGAATTGAAAATAGTCGGGTTAATTTCTCCATGGAGAGCTAAGTCTAGAGCTCGAAAAATAACATTTTTGGCTAAAACAAGAAATTTTGGAAAATCGGAAAATTATCTGTACCTAGTGACATGGAGGCCATGTGTCAAGTGATGTGGCAGTGGTGACATAGACTGCCATGTTGTGAGGTCCACGATGGTGAGCTTGGTTATATGCAGAAAAATATGTTTGGAAAAATAAAATAAGTCCCAAAGTCTTGCGAAGAGGGGGATGTGGGATGCGGGTGCAGGAGAATGTGTGGGTGTGCCATTGCTCCGCATGAATGTTTGGAAAATAAACTAGGTCCCAAAGTGTTGTGGAGTGTGGAATGTGGGTGCGGGAGAATGTGCACGTGTGTCATTCCTTTGCATAGATGTTTGGAAAATAAACAAAGTCCCAAAGTTTTGCAGGAATGTGGGATGTAGGACATGGGTGATATGCGGGTGTGGGGGCACTTTTCCTCCGCATGGGAGTTGGAAAATTGACTAAGTCCCAAACTTGCAGAATATGAGATGTAGGACGTGGGTGATAGGCGGGTGTGGGGGCACTTTTCCTCCACACAGGAGTTGTAAAATTGACTAAGTCCCAAACTTGCAGAATGTGGGATGCAGGACGTGAATTACATGCAGGTGCGGGTGCACTTTTCCTCTGCATGGGAGTTGGAAAATCGACTAGGTCCAAGACATGGCAGAATATGAGTGTGGGAGAATGTGCGAGTGCATTATTCCTCTGCATGGGAATAAAAATAAATAAATAAGAGAAAGGATAAAGAAAGAAATAAAGAAGACAAAGAACGAAGAGAAAGAAGAAGAGAAGAAAAGGAGATAGATAGACAAGGATTAAAAAATTAAAAAATGAAGTCTAGAGTCAAAGACTCGTTTTGGCCAAAATATGAGCATAAAAACTAAAAATCGGATGAAATTTAAGGGGTGTGTTTGTAGTGATGAGGGATACAAAATTGTCTTTGAGATCCGTGGGCCAATTCTACTTCAATTCTCTAGAAAATGTAAATGAGTGGTTTTTAAAGATCTGGATCGTGCTTAGTGATCAAGACCCAAATGGAGATGAAATTTTTATGGAGAGTCCAAAAAGTAGGAATGAAGATACCTAATTGGGATTTTGGATAAATACAAAAGGGTTTTGAGTGGGGATACCAAAACAGGGCAAAACCCACTATTCCTAAACACTTTTTGGGGTTTTTTGAAATCTTCAGAGGGAAAAGGGACCCAAGATCACAAATATGGAAAAAAATATTTAGTTGATATTTTATCTCCTCAACAATCCAAACAACTTTTTCTTGAGGAATTTTTTCCCAGTTTTGGCTAAAAATTATAAGTTTGGAGGAAACGTGAAAAGTGCAAAGTAGTCAATTTCAATTTTATACAGAATTTGACTGGAGTATCAAATTTCGAATATGAAAATTTTGTGTTCAAAATCATAAATCCTACCTGCACCCAATATAAAAAAATAAAATTGGTTCCTAATATATTTTATGTGACAGATGGAAGAAGATGGTCTCTCAGCTAAATTGCACCAGTCATAATAGTGCACAGTTGAGTAGAAATGGCAAATTTATAAAGCTATAACTTTTAGCCTGAAACTCAGAATGAGGCAATAGTACGGTTGTTGGAAAGATAATCTAGAATGTATTTTGTCTAAAGGGTTAGAATTTAGATTGGTGCATCTATTTTCTCCATAAATCAAATGAAGGATGACATGT
The DNA here is from genome assembly GCA_009831015.1 of Picea engelmannii. NCBI lineage: Eukaryota > Viridiplantae > Streptophyta > Pinopsida > Pinales > Pinaceae > Picea > Picea engelmannii. The sequence continues at coordinate 403,144 of ML796359.1, forward strand.
AACCTAATTAATGTAATAGTTTACAATATGCTTAATTCTAACAATAGTTGTTGCATGAAATTTTTTCAGAATTAGAGGTACATGCAGAACACAATTAGTTTCTACATGAGGAATAAAGATATGGAGGATGCCCAGGGATATTACATCCATGAGGATGAAATCATAGGTTCAAAAATTATCCTAGGAAATGCAGAGATTGAGTCCAATGGACATAAAAGCAAAGTAAAGCCTGTGGAGGTGATTGATATTATGAGAAGATTTCCTAAAGAAGTGCAGAGCTACAGAGTAGAAAATGAGAGGTTGATAAGAGCTCAGAAGGAGAAAAATCAAAATAACACTCACTTGTTACAAAGTCTAAATATGTTACAAACACAAATCAATAAAGATTCTGGCACAAAATAAGCAGATGGTGTGAGACAAGTAGAATCATCTAGATCTCATGTTAGAAGGGATGATCATAGGGGATCTAGGAACTTAAGCAATGCTAGTAGACATCATCATTCACCAAGACACTCAACCAGAAAATCACGTGCATGTTTAGAGTCAGAGAGAATCCCAAGTGTGTCACCTATCAAAATCAGAGAAGGAGGTTCGAGGTAGATTATTTGCGAGGAGAGCTTAGGAAGATTAAGCCTCCTAATTTTGAGGGTGATCTGAAGAAAGATGAAGATACAAAAGCATGGTTGTTGTGAATGAGGAAATATTTCCAATTGCACAACTATTCATCAAATGTAGAAGCCAAAATTTCAACCTACCATCTTCAAGGAAAATCATCAATGTGGTGGGATCGACTTAAGCAGGTTAAGCACATTCATGAGAAGAGGATCTCATGGAGGTAGTTCAAAAAGTATTTTCAGAAGAAATACTGGTCAAAACATTATTATGACAAGAAGATGAAAGAGTTCTTTGAACTAAATCTTAGAAGCATGACAATGTATGAGTATGAGAGGAGGTTCCTTGAATTGTTGAGGTATGTTGGCTTCATAAAGGATGAGAAGGTTAAAATATAAATATTTTCGAGTGGGATACCTTCTTTCTATAGTGATAAAATTCAATTTGATGAGCCCAAGACACTAGAAGAATCCATAAGAAAAGAAAAAGTATCTTTATGAGAAGAATAATGGAAGACCATCTTTTCAAAAATATCGGGATGACAAAAAGAAAGGAAAGATGGATTAGAGGAAGAAAGGATTCAAGCCACCTTTCTTAAAGGACAATTCAAATTCATATAGGCAAGGGATGCAAGCACAAAATGAACCCACTATGACATATTCCTTGCGAAAAAGGCCAAGACAACAACCTACAAAGTGTTGGGGATGTGAGGAAGACCTCATGTTTAAGGATAGTCCTCATAAAGGGGATGGGATGAGGACTATGTATAACCTTCAAGAAGTTGATACAATGGAAGACATGGGTAGGAACGTGACAAGGATTTATGAATCCTTGGACAATAGACAAGAATACTATCAATCCCACATGATTGAGGTGGAAGGTAAGATTGATAATCAACCCATACCTATTTTGATTAATTCTGGAGCTAGACATAGCTATATAGATCCTAATGTAGTTGAAAGATTTAAATTGAAGATATGTAAGCATGAAAAATATCGGTTGGTTCAGCTAGCCACTGGAACCAAGAGAAGAATCAATGAGCTTGTTAAAGATTGTCTAGTGAACACGAATGAAGTCAACATTAAGGAAAATTTGAACATCATACCACTTGGGTCATATGACTACCCAATTGACATGGATTGGTTGGAAAAGAATCATCATGTCCTAGATTTCTACAACAAGGCTTTCACAAGTTTTGATGAGGAGGGGAATTCAAGGATAGTTCAAGGTATTCCAAGGCCTATATCTATCAACCATATTTCAATATTGCGGTTGAAAAGAAGTTTTAGAAAAAGGTGTCAAATATATGCATCCCATATGGAAGAGTCAACCAAGGATGGAACATCAAATCTTCAAGAGTATCCAGTCTTGAAGGAATATGAAGATGTGTTTGGAGAATTGTTAGTATTGCCACCAAAGAGAGACATAGATTTGTCTATTCATTTGATGCTTGGAGTTGTCCAAGAATCCCTATAGAAAGAGCAAACTAGAACTAAAAAAGTTGCAAATGTAGTTATAAGAGTTGTTGAAGAAGGGGTACATATGCCCAAGTGCTTCTCCTTGGGGTGCCCTAGTTCTTTTTGTGAAGAAAAATGATGGAATTCTGAGGTTATGTATTGACTTCAAACAACTAAATAAGGTTACAATAAAGAACAAGTATACTTTTCCAAGGATTGACGATATTTTTGACCAATTGAAGGAAGCTAAGATATTTTCTAAGATTGACTTGAGATCAAGTTATCATCAAGTAAGAATTAGGGAAGAAGATACTAGCAAGACAACCTTTCAGACAAGGTATGGTCATTATGAGTTTGTGGTGGTGCCATTTGGGTTGACAAATGCACCAACTAATTTTATGTGTTTTTTAGAGATTACCTGGATAAAGTTTTCATTGTCTTCTTGGATGATATTCTTATCTACTCCAAGATAAAGGAGGAGCGTGAGAAACATTTGAGGATGGTGTTATTGTTAGGTTAAACTTGACACTGTGAAAGAGTCAAAGTTGTTAGGTCAACAATGGTGGTTTCGAGCACATGGTATTGGTGACCTGTGGTATTTAATGTAATGAAGCCTTTCAATAGTCTTAAGAGACTCCATTGTAATGGGTCAGGACGTAAGAAGTGAAGGCTCACTTGGCCAAGTTTGGTAAAGGAACCAATAGATCTATTGGTTGGTTTTTCCCAATTTGGGTTTTCTAGGATAAATTGTGTGTCTTATGTGTTGTTGTTATGTTCTGGTTTATTTTTATCTCTCTTGAATTTGTTATTTTCATTTGATACCTTCATGTGGTATCAGAGCCAGGTTAACCTGGACTCTCTAGCGAGAGTGGCTTGATTCAAATCATAGTCTTTGTTGGCCGAGGGAAGAAAGTTGTATGTTGGTCTATAGAGGAGAGTCTTCATTGTTCAAGAGAAGAAAGTTGTACGATAGTCCGTAGAGGAGAAATTTCAAAGGTCGTTGGGATCGATGTTGTAAAGAGAAAGGTTGCTACCATAATGAGTAAGACCATGAGGTCAAGTGAATCACTGGTAAGAAGGGTCAATCTGTGAAGAGCCATGATTGTTTGGAAAACTTAGATGGGTGGTTTGGAGTTTGATCCCTAAGAGATTGGCTCTGGGAATGAGAGTAAATCCATTAGGCAGCAACTGGGAGCTACTAAATGATACTTGGAGGTCCACAACTATTGTGTGGATTGATTAATGGGGTCGAGCTCGAGGAGCATCCATGTGGTCTCGGGAATTAGCGATCAACTGTTGGTAGGTGCAATGGTCCACACAATGACGAGGGTAGCTCAATTTTGGCATGATTGGGAAAAATCACACTAGAATGATGGATAAAATTGTGTGAAGGTGAACAAGGTGCGGCTAGGACACACATTGCATATCTTGGTCATGAAGGTAGTGAGTTCAAATATAATGTTGTAAACAATGTGCCCTAATGGTACCTAGGTTCACAAAATCCACCATATAAAGTGTGTTGAGGAAGTGAACAACCAATTCTTGGAGACCGAGTTCATAAAGATGTTGGTCAGTTTGCTCATAAGGTTGCAGAAGAAGCGAATCATTGTCAAATAGTTGTTTGGGGACGAGACACCAAGTGGAGATGGAAAGAGAGTGCTATAAAGGGCATATAGATGCATCTGGAACTGATTATGGAATTGGATGGTGATTATGGTGTGCTTTTGTGGATGGTGATTGTTGCTCAATCCCCTAACAAAACTGTAGATCGATGTTGGTCATGAGCTAAGAGGAGAATCTGGTTGCAAGGTCCTTCAATGGCGTCTATGGGGTCCTTCTATGGTGGCTCTAGTGGTGGCTTGCCTAAGCCATCTTCAAGAAATGGGCCATGGGGCTGGAGGGGCCATGGTATCAGTTGGGTCATGTGCAATATTGGTTAAGATCGCGGGCTAGATGGGTCATAGATTCGATCGGGGTCTATGCGGATTGTTGCGAGGACCTGGTCAAAGAACCGTCCAAGATGGCATGTTGCTAGGGATTGTGCAGAGAACCACCAATGTCGACTCAAGAAAGAGAATTCAGCGGTGGCAAAGGAAAATCTCTATATCATTACCTTGGATAATGGCATTGTTCTTGTAGATGATATCATCGATATTTTCTCAAGAGGTATGGAAGTATGTTTGGATGATGATCCAAAAAGACATGGTGTGTAGTTGGGGTTTCGATTTTATTTTCCTAGATGTGTGGGTGGCACGAAGACGAGAAATGACAAGGAGAGAGGATGGAAACATAAGTGTAGAGATAGAAACAATGAAAAGAATTATTAATTATTGTAATGGATTTGAAATTTTAATGTAAATGGGCATACTATTGTAAGACCTAGTTAGGCATGCATACCCCTGGGTAACTTATCGGTAAATTCTAGACATAGACCTAGGTGATAGGGGGGCATGTAGGATTTCTGGATAATTTTGAGGGGGAGGTGAGCGATGCATAATCACTTGGCTAGTTTGGTCAGATCTAGTCAAGGGATACCCCAAGTCAAGTTTTAAGGGAGGAATGTTAGGTTAAGCTTGACTCGGTGAAAGAGTCAAAGTTGTGAGATCAATAGTGGTGGTTTCGAGCACATGGTATTGGTGACTCGTGGTATTTCATGTAATGAATCCTTTAAATAGGCTTAGGAGACTCCATTTTAATGTGTCGGGATGTGAGTGGTGAAGGCTCACTTAGTCGGCTTGGTCGGGTTTGTTCAAGGAACCAATAAATCTATTGGCTAGTTTTTTTCCGGTTTGGGTTTTCCAGGATAAATTGTGTGTCTTATGTATTATTGCTATGTTCTGGTTTATTTTTATCTCTCTCGCATTTGTTATTTTCCTTTGATATTTTCAGCTACCAATGTTGAGAGAACAATAATTGTATTCCAAGTTGAGCAAGTGCACCTTTTATCAAAAGCAGATCCATTATTTGGGTCCACATTGTCTCTGAGGATGGCATAGCAATGGATCCTGAAAATATTGAAGCAATCGGAACTTGGCCAACACCAAAGAATATTTCATAAGTTATATCGTTTATGGGTCTAGATGGTTACTACAAGAGATTCATTGCATGTTTCTCCAAGATTGCACACCCAATTACTTCGTTATAAAAGAAGCGCATAACATTTGAATGGACTACCAAGTGTGAAGAGAGTTTTCAACACTAGAAAGGTTTATTAATTAGTGCACATATTTCAAATATTGTAGACGAACATGAGGATTTTGTTGTATACACATATGCATGTAAAGAAGGGCTTGGTGGAGTCCTTACTTAAAATGGGCATGTAATTTGCTATGAGTCAAGAAAGTTGAAGGACCATGAAAGAAATTATGCTACCCATTATTTGGAACTTACAACCATTGTTCATACGCTGAAAATGTGGAGACATTGTCTCGTGGGAAAAAAAAATTGAGTTGAGGACAGACCATAGTGGTTTGAAACATTTGTTTAGACAACCAACATTGAATGCCAGACAAACTAGATGGTTGGAGTTTCTCAGTGAATATGACTTTGACATCAATCACATTAAGGGGAAAGAGAATAAAATGGTTGATGCACTCAACAGAAGGGCGCATAAATGCATGCTACAACAATTAGCATGTATAGTTCAAATTTAAAAGATAGAATTTTAAAAGTTGTAATAGCAGACCAACACTATGTACAAATTAAAGAATGCTTACAACAAAGTAATGTACAACAAAAATATAAAGAGGGATGCAATTCTCTTGTTCATGGACAAATTTTATGTTCCTAATTCTCCAAAATTGGGAAATTTAATTTGAAAAGAAATGTACAATGTGCCATATGTTGGACATCCAGGATACCAAAAAATCATTGTAGTTATAAGAGGCCAATATTATTGGCCCGGAATGAATAAAAATGTAGTCGATTTTATTGCTAGATGCATGGAACGTCAAAAGGTAAAGGTTGAGCACATACATCCAACGAGATTGCTACAACCATTTCCCATTCCCAAGTGGAAATGGGAGATTTCTACCATAGATTTCATTATCAAGTTGCCCAGAACAACAAGGAGACATGATTCCATTGTGGTAGTGGTGGACAAGCTTACAAAGTTTGTACATTTTATCCCAGACAAGATGACTCATAAGGCAACCAACATTGCAAAAATTTATATAAAGGAAATTTCCAGGCTACATGGTGTGCCTAAGGAAATCGTATTTGATAGAGATACCAAGTTTACTTCCAATCTTTGGAAAGGGTTGTTTAAATGATTTGGAATGAATTTGAATTTTAGAACACATTATCATCCAAACTTAGATGGGTAGACAGATAGGGTCAATCAAATAATTGAAGATATGTTAAGAATGTATGTAATGGATCGGTCTTCCAAATGGGAAGACTATCTTCATTTGGTTAAATTTTCTTATAAAAATGGGTATCGAGAATGATTGAAGATGAACCCATTTGAAACCTTTTATGGAATAAACTGTAACACATTGGTGAGGTGGAATAACCCAACAAATAAAGTAGTAATTAGGCCAAAATTGCTAAGAGAAATGGAAGAGCAGATGGTAAAAATAAAGCAGAATTTAAAGACTACACAGGATAGACAGAAAATCTATGCAAACAAGGGCAGAGCACACAAGAAATTTAAAGTGGGCGAGCATGTGTTTATGAAAATGAATGCAAAAAGGATCTCACTGAAATTGGGAAGTTGCCCAAAGTTCGCAGTGAGATATTGTGGGCCATTTGAAGTTCTAGAGAGGATAGGCCCAGTTGCATACATGTTTGCATTTCCTACATCCATGAGAGTTCATAATGTGTTTCATGTGCCTTTTCTCAAGAAGTATGCACTTGATCCTAACATGAGATTTATTGGACTGTGATTTAGGTGGAGCACGAAGGGGAATTTTGGGTGGATTTGATGCGCATCCTAGAAAAAAAATTCAAAGTGCTAAGGAACCAAGCCATCGACATGGTAAATGTCCAGTGGAACTACTATGGTCTCGAAGACACCACATGGGAGCATGAAGAGGCCATGTGGGAGGAGTACCCATAAATTTTTGTATATTTTTGAGGAAATGTGAATGTACAGTTGTATATATGTGTTAAAATCCTCCATTTTGGTGTAGCTAAAGTTCCTAGAACCAGAACTCTAATATTTCCTCTCTGATCTGTGCTAGATCCTTGGAAGGGAAGCGGGACAACTTGAGGTACTATGATGTAGAGAAGAGGGTACACTTCCTTAGATTGTGGAGGTTGAGGGGAACGAGAGATTGTTAGTTGGAATTGTTGCAGGAGCCATTAAACTGAAGAATTATCAAGTATTGTGATGTAATAATTTATGTATGTATACTTGTACACATGTATGGTGATGTGCATTGAGGATAATGCAAATTGTAGGGGGAGGGGATTGTAACACCCCATTTTTAATCCTCGATGTAGCATTATATTTGTAAGTATTATGAATGGTTGGGGGCCAAGTGATGTAATATGTGAACATCGTACATTGAAAATAATAAAATGAAATACACCATTGACTATAGACGGTAAGGACCAAAGTAATGGGGGGTTATGATTACATAAGAGAGCGAGCTTAGTGGGGGTTTTGAAGATTTTTCATATGCCTTGAGTCTTAAGCCATCTTCATTAATCAGTTAGTCATTTAGCCATTTATCCCTTTGGCCTATTAAGCACTCAAATCATTGAATTCATGTAAGAGGTTTAGTGAGGAAGTCAACCCACTTATTTATTATAGTAGGGGTTGAGTGTAATCACCTTTGGGGGAAAAGTAAGAGTCAAGTAAGCATGGGAAAAGAGAAAATTTGAGTAGGAAATAGAGGAGTTTTTTTTACAGTTAGAAAGAAGTGAGGAAAATGAGAGGAGAATGTTGCAGAAGAGTGGCTAGCCATAGTGCGTATTGAAAATAGCTTGTTGAAGCTGAAAATTATGTTGAGCATGAGGCTTTTATGCATGTGAGGGATTTTTTGTTGAGAAAAAATACCCAAAAGAAAGTGAGCTTGTTGTGTTAGCACTTATGTTGCAACTAGATTTGTTGGAGCCCCTAGTAGAGAGATTCTTGGCTGGTTTGTGCTAGAGCCATGGAAGGGATGGAGATTCTCTAAGAGACTATGGTGCAGAGAAGGAAATATCATCCCTTGGGTTGTGCAGACAGATGGGGAAGAGAGCTAGGTGGTTGGAATTATTGTAGGAGTCATGTCACTATGTTTTTAGTGAATTTGGAGTTGTTACAGTGGACTGTAGACACCCATAGGATTTTGTTTGTCTTTGTGGACTCATAGCCCCAGCTTAGGGGTGGCTTGTTGCAATAGAGCCTATGGTTGGGAGGAACATCCCTTGTCTACAGTCGATTATGGAAACTATTTTTAAAATATAAGTGTTTTAATCACTGTGTCATTTACCGTTTTAATGCTATGATTGAATGCTACATTTAGTCTATATTTTATATATATATGATTTTTTTTGTGTGCGTTAATTATTTATATGCATGTTTAAATAAGTTGCATTCATGAGTTTAATCATTAATGCTATTTGGATGAGTGTGTATATCATGTTGTTTATATTTCCACATTTGAATTGAGTGATAGTCGATTTGTAGAAACATGGCCCAACCAGGCAGTTGGGCATGTTACAAAATGGTATCAGAGAAAAAAAAAAGATGTTAGCGTGCCTCAATGAGTATCTGGGGATGTTACAGATTGGTATCAGAGCAAAAAAATTGTGGTAGCATGCCTCAGTGAGTATCTAGGGACGTTACAAAGTCATGCAAGTCACTTCCTTGCTAAATAATGAGGAATCCATCGGTTCAACCATTGCTTTGTTTTTTCTTTGATCAATACTTATTTCCAATGGAAGCACATGGAACCTTTATAACAGTCACTATTCCAAATTCTAACATAAATTTTGTTGACCTCAAGTAGTGTTTTAGAAATCTACAAAAAACTAGCACTTGTCCATAATATAAGATGAGCTTATGAAAGAAGAAAGATGATAATATTTTCTTCTTCGAGTAATACTCAAAAAAATAATTGCGGAGATTACATGTAAAATAGATCTTAAAAAGAGTTCAACATGGAGTTATCTATTTTTGTCAATCATGAAGTATATTGTTAACAGTAGGACAACTTAGACCACTCAACAATATTTTGATCATATATTTTTCATATGACATTGGGTTGAAAATCCAAAGGAATGATGAAGTAGTTTAATAAGGCTATTTCCAATAGAAATAGGTTTTGAAATCTCATTGATATGCTATGTGAAATATTCTAGGAAACAATTGGCATTATAGAGTTGTTTATAATTTCTATCTTAGACCAATGCCTATTATTTTAGGAACAACTCTCTCATCCAATGTAGGAATGGCATGCTTCTAATGGGAGGTGAAAATCCAAAGGAACAATGAAGTAGTTTAATAAGGCTATCTCCAATAGAAATAGGTTTTGAAAACGCATTGATATGTTATGTGAAATATTCTAGGAAACAATTGGCATTGTAGAGTTGTTTATAATTTCTAGCTTGGACCAATGACTATTGTTTTAGGAACAACTCTCTCATCCAATGTAGGAATGGCATGCTTCTAATGGGAGGTGAAACTAGATTAATAGGGTTATCTCTACTATAAATATATTTGAGAAATACACTGAATTTCTATGTCAAATCTGCTAGGAAACAACATGCATTACAGACACAATTTCCAACTTGATCGGTGGTTACTTTTTTGGACATGACTCTTTCATTTGATGTTGGAATGACATGATTCCAATGGGAGATGAAACTATATTCATATGGATGTTTCTATTAGAAATAAGTTTTGAAATCTCATTGAATTAGTATGTGAGATACTTTAGGGAACATTCTACATTACATAGTTGCTCACAATTTCTAGTTCGGATCAATGACTACTCTTTTAGCCACAACTCATTCATACAATGCCAGAATGACATGATTCCAATGGGAGATGAAACTATATTCATGGATATTCCTCCCACAAAAATATTTTTTAAAAGTACTTTGAATTTCTATGTCAAATTTGTTAAGAAATGGTCTAGAATGTAGATTTTTAATAGTGCAGATTTTGGGACAAGCAAACATTATTTTGGGCATAACTATTTTGTATGATATCAAAATGAAGTGTTTCAAATTGGATCTGAAACTATATTCTAAGGACCATCTACCCTAGAGTAATGTTTTTAAAATGTTTTTCTTTGATCCCACAAAATACAATTGTTTTGAAAACTTGTCTAACAGATTCTTTACTCAAAATGTTCCAGAAAGAGTTGAGTTCAATTTGACACAATGATATAAAGTGTGAAGTTACAATAAAATATCTTAAGCACTAATATGATATTTATTTACTCTTTAAAGGAATTATGTATAAATTCCTCAAGCCTTCTACACCAGGGTTTATCAGATGATGATTTATTTATGCATCTTAATATGACCAAAAGATTCAATGCAATCCTAGCTCCATGTAAATAATCCACTATGGCCTTTAACATTTCCTTGTCAAATGATTAATCACAAAGATTTTCCATATCCATAAAAATTCAAAGTCAAGGCAGTTCATCTTCTTGGTATAAATGTGTAAGAGGTGATTTATGTAATTATTCTTACTCACCTTGCTCAATAATTATTTCTGTTGTAGGTTAGAGTTTTCATAGTCTATATAACTCACCTATTGTTACCATCACATTATTGTTTGTTGGCTAGGTTTATTTATTATTAGGGTTGTTGTAGGATGGGTAAAAAATTATAATGCTAAGGATGTGGCTATGACTTTTTGGGGAAGTAGAGCAAGTCATTTATTGCTTCAAAAGTAATTGAAATGTAGAGGATGTTCAAAAACATACCCATAGGTAATTGATGTGGCTAGTTTGACCATCCCCAACTAATGTAATGTACATGTTCCTCATTCTCCTCTACTCTAGTAGCACTAAGCATTGGCCCTACAATAATCCCTCTATGTTTATGAACCAACATGTAATTCACATCGATTCACTGATATATTATGCACTTGCCATTTCAACCAATAGACCTTCAATAATAGAGAGAGTAAGTGTGTGGTTACACTAAGCATTGACTAAATATTTGGAGTGTATATGGAGGGAAAGTAGAATATAATCAGGGGTTTAAGACATTATGCTCACAATAAATGTATGGTTGCCAACAAGGAGTTCAAAGGGAATGTTTAAGAAGAGAGTATTCAATGGGATAGAGTGAGAAGGCTCCCATGAGATGAAGAGTATGGTAGCTTTAGATGTCGTATATGATTCTAACATAAAGTGTTTTGACTCCACTTGAGTTATATACCAAAAAAAATGCTCTTATTGACATGAAATTTAGAAAGCATGCACAAGATGATCCATGCATACTCGAGATTGAGCACAAGGCAACAAAAAGAATGGTATGGATAGGGTTTGATGGAAATAAGAACGATGAACAACACTCCAAATCACACTGAACTTGCATGCCCAAAGGCCTTCATACCAACAATACTAATCAATGAAATAGAGGTTCTATTCGTTTCCATTCTTGATTGCCTTCTCTGCTTGTGAATTGTTTTTTACTTACCCTGCACCAATTTTCAAAGTTATATGCAAAAACATATTTGGCATACTCCTACATTGATGCGTGTGTTCTAAAAATTATTGGAAAAACTATCAAATCAATAAAAACACCACACCAAGATGAGTGGAAGGTTGAATTCTAACCTTCAACCTTGCTCACCCCTACATTGTATAACCCTAATCTCACAAAGTTCAAACCTTTTATAGTTTTATCACCTTCCCGACAACGATGCCAATAGTGATGGGCTATAGAATTATAATAGTATATTGTTGAACCACATAGCTCACTTTAATTGTCAATCTGGGATTGTACAAACTTCAAAGGTATTGTGTACTATGTATATGCGTACTCTATTGGTCGAAACATTGCTTTGTTTTTTTCTTTGGCTGATACTTCACTCCCATGGCAACTCATGGAACCTTTTTAATAATCATTGCTCGAAAGTCTAACGCAACTTTTTTTCATCCCAAGTAGTCTAATAATCTGGAAAAAAAAAACTAGCACTTGTCCACAATATAAGATGAGCTTATAAAAGAAAAAAGATGATAACATTTTATTCTTCTAGTAATATTCAAAAAATAATTACAAACATTGCATGTAGAATAGATCTTAAAAATAATTCAAAATTAGTTTCCTCTTTTTGTCCATCATGAAGCATATTTTTAATAACAAGACAATTTAGGCATCTCAATAGTATTTTGATCATATCCTTGTCATATGGTATCATATTGAACCGATTCCAAAAGAACAATGAAGTAGACTAATACATATATCTCCAATAGAAATATGTTTTGAAATCCCATTGAATTACTATGTGAAATATTCTAGGAAAAGGTTGGCATTACAAAGTTGTTTATAATTTCTAGCTTGGACCAACAAATAGTGTTTTAGGAAAAACTCTCTTGTCTAATGTCGAAATGACATTATTCTAGTGGAAGATGGAACTATATTATTAAGTATATCTCCACTAGAAACATGTTTGAGAAGTACATTGAATTGCTATGTCAAATTTGCTAGGAAACAACATGCATTGTAAACATAAATTCTGGCTTGGACCAATTGTTACTTTTCTAGGCACAACTCTTTCATCCGATGTCAGAATGAAATGATTCCAATGGAATATGAAACTATATTCATAGGGATATATCTAGTAGAAATAGGTTTTGAAATCTCATTGGACCGGTATGTGAAATACTCTAGGGAATAGTCTACATTGCATAGTTGTTTGCAGTTTCTAGCTTGGACCAATGATTACTATTTTCGACACTATTCATTCATACGATGTCAAAATGACATGATTCCAATGGATATAAAACTAGATTCATGGATATTCCTCTCATAGAAACAAATTTTAAAAGTACTTTGAAAATTGCCATGTCAATATGTTAAGAAACAATCTAGAATGTGGATTTTTAATAATGTGGATTTTGGGACAAGTAGTCACTATTTTGGGCACAATTTTTTCATATGATATTGAAACAAAGTGATTCAAATTCAGTAGGAAATTAGATTTTGATGACCATCTACTTTGGAATCATGTTTTTAAAATGTCTTTGTATAGATCCTCAAAATTCAAATGATTTGACTACTTTTCTAGTAGTTTCCTTAGCTCAAAATGTTGCACAAAGAGTTGGGTTCAATTTGACATAGTGATACAAAGTGTGTGGTTCCAAGAAAAGCACTTAAGCGTTAATATGATTTTTATTTCCTCTCTAAATGAATTAGCTATAAATGCCTCAAGCCTTCCACACCATGATTTATCTAATAGTGATCTATGTATGCATCCTAATATGACCTAAAGACTCAATGCATTATACAATCCTAGCCCTGTGTAAATAATCCACTATGGCCTTTAACACTTCCTTGTTAAATAATTCATCACAAATATTTTGTATCAAGTCAAGGTAGTTTATTATTCTTGGTTTAAATGTGTAAGAGGTGATTCTACAATTGTTCTTGCTCACCTTGCTTAGTAATGCTTTTTGCAATAGGTTAGAGTTGTCACAATCTATATAAATCACTTATTTTTACCATCTCATTATTGAATAATTCCTAAAGAATTCCTTTGTTTAGAATGATGCAGCTAAGTAGGCCTTCTAGGCCTTAAAGGAAGCCATGTGTAATACCCCAGTCTCAATAGTGATGAACTCCACCAAGAATTTCATCCTAGAATTTAATGCCTCAGGAAAGTGTATTGGGACAATTTTATTACAAGAGGGGTGCCCATTGGAATTCATGAGTAAAACATTTAGTGGTAGAAACTTGTGCAAGTATACACATGAGAAAGAATTGATGTCCATCCTGCATGTAGTGGATACATGGTGACCTTACCTCATTGGTAGGCGTTTTCAAGTCAAGATAGACCATATAAGCTTAAACTATTTTTTGGAATAGTGTTTTTATTCTCTTGATCATCAGAAGTGGATCACCAAGATATTATTCTATGATTATGAGATCATCTACAGGAAGGGCAACAAGAATGTGGTGGTCGATGCCTTTTCACGAAAATATCAAGAGGACATGTACCTATTTTCCTTATCCTTACGAGTGTTACATTGGATTGTTGAGGTCCACCAAAAATTGGCTAATGTTGAAGTTGTTGAACTGATGCAACTATTGCATGAGGCCCCAACCCCCCTATAGGCTATGATTGGTGGCATGGAAACTTAAGGTATAAATGGCATATTTATTTGGTGCCATACTCTACTCAAAATAATGGGTGTTAGTATAATTGCATTCCTCTCCCACCACTGGTAACTCTATCTTTCATAAAACATATGAACACATTAAGTACTTGTTCTTTTGTGATGGCATGAAGAAGGGAATACATACATTTGAAGTTGAATGTGATGCAGGCCAAAGGGACAAAGATGAAGTAGTGAAGACCCCTAGAATATTGCAACCTTTATCCATCCTTGTGATACTTTGGGCTAACATTTCCATGGACTTTATATTTGGGATACCTAAAGCAAGCAACAAAAATATCATAAAGGTGGATGTTGATTGCCTTTCCAAATATGCCCACTTGTGTGTCTTACAACACCTATCTAAGCCATATATCATTGCACAAATATTTATCATATTCTTAAATTATATAGATTACCTAATTCTGTTGTGACAAATCATGGTCCAAATGTCACCGATAAATTATAGTATGAGTTGTTTAAACTACAGGGTGCCCAATTATACATGAGCACAACTTATAACCCCTAAGCACATGGTCAAATAGAGGTAGTCAATCGATGTCTGGAGACTTATTTGAGGTGTTTTTCATTAGAATAAAAGGTTAGTGGGTTCAATGGCTCACCCTTGTAGAATGGTGGTACAATACCACCTATCATGATGCTACTAAAATGTCATTTTATGTGACTTTTTATGGACAAAACCCCCTTTTTGTAGTCTTGTACATATGAAGCAGATCCAAGGTTCAAAAAATGGATATCAATCTTAGAGATAGAGCTAACATTCTATGTACACTTGAGGATTTTCTCTTGGCTCAAAATAAGATGAAGCAATAGGTAGATTTGTTGGGTATGTGTTATATTCTTTGCACGACTCTAGTGCATGCTACCTTGTGCCGAGTGCGCGAGGGGGGTTGCAAGGGGGTGATATCCCCCCTGCGTGGGGTTTGGGGGCAGTGCCCCTGGGAAAAAAATTTCCTTGAGAAATGTGTCGCATTTTTTGCCTCAATTTTCGTGTCCATTGTTGGGTGATTTTTCGGCACATGGTTTTTGTCGGTGGTTTTCTATTTTCGGTTGAGGAATTAGGGTTGTTGACTAATCTAGGTCATTGGGTTAGATTTTCAATGTCGTTGGCTCCTATATGTATATTGTATTGTAAACAATGTATCACAATGAATGAATATAGAATATGTTGGTTTTCCCGGTTTGGGTTTCTAGGGGAAAAATCTCTGTGTAATGTGTGTATTTTCCATTATATCTTTTATGTTCTTTTATTGAAAATCTATTTGCAGTAAAATATTGTACAAGGTTAAAATATACAAGATCAACAGTTCTTAGAGCGTTGCATTGAAGAAGGGGACCATGTGTTTCTTCATCTCCACCCACATAAGAAAACATCTCTCGAGGAAAAGTGCCACCAAAAGTTAGCACTCAAGTTCTATGGGCCCTATCAAATCCTCTTATGCCTTTGATAGATTGCCTATCAATTGGTTCTCCTGTCACACCGCAAGATTCACCCTCATGTGTCCTATTTGAAGAAAGTGGTAGGGATGAATTGTCACATTCAGACCATCCTCCTTGAACTCAATGAAGAGGGTTCCATTTGGAAATACTATACAATAAAGAGCATCAATTGCACCAACACACTATCCATGAATTCTTGATATAATAGAAGGAGATGTAGCTCCAAGATGCCACTTGGGAACTAACAATGATTTTACATCAGTTTCCACACCTCCAACATTAAGGACAAAATTGTTTTTCAATGGGGAGGGCGTGGTAGTGTCCTACCCTGGCCTCCCTTCTTATGGTACTTAGCAATTAAGTAATTAATGTATGAGGTCATCCTATTTGAATAAGGCCCACTAGTAGTTGGTGTGGGGTTAATTAATGTAAAAGGGTCACCATTATGAAATAATGCCCACTAGGTAATTGATACTCATTAATGTGGGTCCATTAATGGTTAGGGTTTGGGTAGTGAGAAACTATTTATAGAGGTACAAAATTATTTTCTGAAGTTATTATTATTGTATTAGAACTCTACCTTTTTGGAGATTAGCCCCTCAAAGAGGCCCATGAACATCACTCTCTTTTTAAATTATCAATATAAGGATCAATATTCTATATGTTCGATACTCTTGTTCTTCCTCTTTAATATTTTGTAGTTTATATTTCTTTTGATAATTGATCTTAATTATTTGTCTATGTTATATAACTACACTACAAGATTGGAATGGTTATGAAACCAAATTAGATAAATATCATTAAAAATTTGAAACCAACATTTAGGATTTCAATGGTAGGTGTTAAGAGACTTTCTTTTGAAATGTTCCATGAAAAACTAGTAATGTCTAGAGATAAAAGGAGACTCATGGTGGTGCTTCTAGTTTGTTCTTAAAATTCATTTAGAAGTAAAAAATGGATTTTCTATTGAATATAATAAATAATTTTTAATAAAATAAAATATTTTTTCTCATATAAGAGGTATATATTTTCTTCCACCTTTATAATGCTATAGATAAGCATGGAAAAGGTAAGGACACATGATGGTCCACACATTATAATTATTTACTAATTAAAAAATTCAATATATAGTACATTTGAAATTGTTCATTAGGGTTTAAACTAGGTGGTTTAAACAAAGAGTTGTATACATCCCATTAAGTTTCATTTATGCATGTTGCATGCTTGTCTTTTGTGGACCAATTTGCCTATGTGGGGAGTTGTCTCATGTGTATGGGGATAAATGTGATATTTAGACAAATTTGGTGAATTAGATCACCAAGTGAAGTTGGTGGATTAGGTTCCACCAAATGATGACCACTTAGCCAAAATTTGCTTTCACTTGTCCACGAGTGTAGTTCTAATAAAATACTTATTATTGTTGTTGTTGTTTGATTAAAATGATTCTTTTAACACACACACACTAAAATGGTTATCATTTGTACTAAAAGAAAATTGCAACTACACCCTACAACAAATTAATACAAAACAAAAAGGGAGTGTCTGATAGCACAATTTTAAACAAACCCAAAATTTCAAAATGACTGTGAAATAACTAAGAAACTCTTATAATTCTAGAAGAATAACTAAAATTTACGCTGGTATATAGCCTAATGACCTAAGCTAGAACTAAAACAATGTTCTAAAACATATAAATAAACAGAGCTTAAATGAAAACATACATGCTAAGGGATTCTTTCTTGAAATATTCCTAAGGAGTTAGTTCCAATGTTGCATTCTCATTAGCCATGACTTCATGTATTTGTTGAAATGCTCTGTCATCCTTGATTGCTACTCTGATTCTCTCTATGGAAATATTTGGAAAATAAGCTAGAGATTGAGAGCTCTTGGAAAGATCTAAAATCAATTCATATAGCATGTTGAAATATGCTTCCATTTTCTCTATTTGCTAACTTTGGCGTGCCACAACAACTAATAATTTGACATTTTTGGTATTTTAGGTATCAAGATGAGACAACAATGTGTTGTTAAAATGAGAAGAATCTACCTAGATATCCTCAATTTACCTATCGCTCCTCTTTTGGAACGGACACAAATCAGACAATTCACAGGGGATACACTGACTTGTGTGATTATAACCCTCCATTTTACCCACATACCTATGGAAGGCCCCAACTTCAAGACTACCAAAGCACCCAAGAAATTTCCAAGTTGAGAGGATCCAAAAGGAACAGAACCCTAAACCCGCTAAGCCCCAACCCTCCAAAAATAATAAGATGAATAGATGCCACAAAGCCCTTTGCCAAATTAGGAGCAGATTAAACCAAATAATGATTATGAAACTAACACAGTTAAACCTCCAAATACACAAGAAAAAACCAAAATTCCTCTATAATAAAATCACACCTTCATTGCCAAGCTCCAATTTATCATCCTCAATGACCAATCCTTCGCCTTACATGCATCAGTGAGAGGAAGGAATGAAGGGGTAGGCTATGGTTGATAATTGTTTCATCATCCATGAATTTTGTGCCACTTTTCCATTGAATCCAAAGACACGTGACTTGTGTAATGTCCCTAATCCAGACCCTTTGTAATTGTACATATAGGCTAGTGAGTCATTGGTACCAATTGTTAATGTAATGTATATATAGGTTGGTGAGCCTTTGACACATGGTTTTGGTGTTGCACGCACCTGGGTAAGTGCACGGAGATTTGTTATCAAGATAGGGGTTGCACATGACATAGTGCTCAGTGCACCTGAGTAAGTGTGCACATTGCACCATGTTGCACATACTTGGGTAAGTGCATGGTAATGACCTGGAAGTACGCAGAGTTGATACATGTGTGTGTGTGTGTGTGTGAACGTACATGTATTAAGGCCGAAGAGCCTGTGTGATTACAATGATAGTGAGCCAGGATGCAGATAGGCCAATGTGCCTATCCATGTAAATATAATCATGGTTATTAATATAATATTACATCATTGCACGTTGACTGTCTCAGATGAAAAGAGATGGGGGGATGAACTCCATCGAAAAAGGGAAAAGGGGGGAATATTTTAATAATATTTCCATAAAAGTGTAATGTAGATAATTATTTTATCCTAAGTTCCCGAGGGTAGGGAACGGGTCACCAAGTGGCTTAACTAAAGGTGACAAGTGTCAAGTGGAAGGCATGTGATATATATTGTTGGCCTTAGTGTATTTTCGGGATGATTATGATTATTTAGAGAAGGATTCAGGAGGGATTCATGTTTCAGGCTCTCGTGAGCAGAAGGGGGTCAGATTGTATGGAAAATCTGATTATTACCTTATCTACACAGTGAATATTGTAAGGAGTTGTGGGAATATAATCAGAGTTAATTTCGAGGAGACAAGTTGACAGACTGTGGGCAATCTCTCTGGGTGAGAGATTGGTTTTTGAGAAGTGGTTGTCAGACCCGTGAGCATGATCTCCAGGTGAGAGTAATGTTGAGAATTATTCCTTAGTGATCTGAGCATTAGTCACAGGGCTCAGAGACTTCCTGTCTAGCATGTTGTTGGTAACCTTGGGAAGGGAAGTGGGGAAACTGAAGGACTATTGAGAAGAAAAGGGGCACACTTCCTTGGATGTAATAGGTGCATGAGGAATGAGGGATTGTGTGCTAGTTTCAACAGCGAGTACCTAGGAGGGAGAAATTTTGTAGAGAGTCAGGCCTTAGCTTGTTTCTAGAAGTCCTTTTTCCCTAGTGGAGTTAAGCCCCAACTCGGGGGTGACTTGTTGCTGAAATCTTATGAGCAACAGAGTCTATGGTTGGGAGGAACATGTGAGTCAAGCACGTAGTTAGTGACTTTCTTGAAAGATAAGTGTCTTTAAGTACATGTCTTGTTTATTGTGTTCTTGTGTATCTATGTTTGACCTAGGTTAATTCTTGTATGTTATCGCATATAAGTAATTGTTGTTATTTTGTTTAATAATTCTTGCTTATGTAAGGTGGTGTTGTCATTTAGTATTGTAGTTGTGCATAAGTATGACAATTAATGTTAGTTTTCCTATTAAGTTATCTTTTGATATTGGTCATGAGTCTCCGAGGAAAGAACTAAATGGATGGGTACGCAGGAAAGTAGCCTGCATGCATTTGGAATTTGTGTGTGCGTACAAGGAATTAGATTCCACGCACAAGGAAAACATAATTGGCATATGACACCAAGGTGGTTGTGCGCACGGTTGTATTGTGTGATTGGTATGCTAGTGCACATAGTTAATTGAGCTACTTCTGTTGTTACAAATTGTGTGGCATGACTTTGTTGATTTTGAACAACATTGGGAATACATTCTTCCATATATATATATATATATTATCTAAGGGACACATCCTTTCATGGATGGTCACCATATGTTCTATATATATCGAACACACATCATTGTAATAAGATATCCATATACAATATCATCTCTTATGAAAAACCAACATGGTATCAGAGCAGGACCAGGCTTAATTCCCTCACAGGAGGGCCCGAGAAAATATGAGAGATAGCTTGGCGTGGTCCCTCTTCAAAGGGAGTGACGAGGTACATATGCATTGCGGGGTAGTGGATGTCCTGGGGAGATTTTGTGTTGGGATGTTTACAAACAGAAGGCAGAGTATGCATGTTGTCATTGATGGAAAGAACAAAAATCAGCACGACGATGACAAACAAGAGAAAGTGGCAAGATCAGAAGCGTAAGCTTAACAGTGAAGAGAAACAGTGATCATTGGATCACCCATCCTGAATTGTTGATGGCCGTTAGATCTGAATTTAGACAAGAGGGGTGCATAGAAGAGGAGAATAGATCTCAAGTGTAATATCTGAGCGCGAGGATCGACTGTTGTTGGATCTAGAAGAAAGAGCACGATCTTTAATTGCAAGGTGAAGCGGGCCTACAAAGTCCCGAAAGCAGGGGGACCGTTCGATCCGAAGGACACATGGTAAAAGATGAGGAGTTTCGCAAATTCGTGAATCAAGTAAATAGAGGTGAGCTAACCTCCAACTCCACGAAATGGGAAATTGCGATGACAATCCTGGTCGTTGAAGCCAGAGGACACATGGCGAGCGATTGGCATTTTGCTGACTGCACATTGGAGGAGACAAAGGTATATGACATAGGAACTCATGACATGTGAATTTGTGAAATGATCTAGCCCGTCCGATTATTAAAGTTCTGGACCGTTGATTTGACAAGAAAAGCACCTGAATGTTTGGCCTGTGGTCATAGCCAAGATCACGTCGTTGAAGGATGAAGGGAGGAGCTAGCACATTGCTAAGCCCCATTTCGGATATCGCGACTTGGGAGAGTCGAGAAACCGCGTACCAAGATCCCCGAAATCATGAATCGCAAAGCGCTTTATGGATAAGCACTTGGTCACAGCCAGTGGTCACGAGAAGGGAAGGAGCTAGTAGCTAAGCTCCATTTCAGAGATTGCGACTTGGGAGAATCGAGACACCTCTTCACAGGATTCCAAAAATTGCGAGTCGCGAAGCGTCTTCTGAATAAAGGCTTGGTCACAACTCATGGTCATATGAGAGGAAGGAGCTATATCAGCTAAGCTCCATTTCGGAGATCGTGACATGGGAGAGTCGAGATGTCTCACCACAAGATTTATGAAATGCAAAATCATGAAATCACTTTTTGTTTAGCGTGTGGTCACAACCAGTGGGCATATGGGATAAATGCAAGACCCTGCGGATGCAATCCAACAGTGCGGGTTATTTGGAAATCTGATCGAAGGGCTACTATTTTACCTCACGGTTAATTGTTCAGTTACGATTCAGTTAACAGAACTGAATCATAGTTCTTGGACGTTTGGCGATTCAGTTGCTGAGGCGTTTTTCTTGGAGATTCGAGGTGTACCTGAATTGGTGGGAGAGCATAAAAGAGATATGCAGTGATTGTGTGAGGTTGGTTGTTCTAACTGAAAAATGAGTTGAACTATAAGAAAGGAAAAATTACAATATGCACAATGTGAGATGAAACTCAGAGATGAGAAATAGAAGTTGAACAGACAGAAGCAAAGCATATTTGCAAAACAGACAGAAGAAGAGCAGAATTCCAAAACAGACAGAAGCAAGTCAAGCGAAGTATGAACAAAGCAGAATAAAAGTGAAGCAGAGAAGAATTGCAAAGAAGAGAAGAAGTGGTAAGAATCGATATACTTGTATTGTTGGTTATTTCATCATTTATTTATAATCAGAGAGGTAGGATGGTGATAGGGAGGACTGTGGTCTTCTGATATTCAAGTTGGTGCTTGAATATTGGAAGTTGTATCTTTCATCTAGTTGTGGCTAGAAAATAGGGTGGCAGGGTGGTGCTAGGGAAAACACGGAGTTTTTTGTATGCAAGTTGGTGTTTGTATAAGTCCAGTTGGTGTTGGAACACTCAGGGAGTTGATGCTTCCTTCTAATGGGTGCTAGAGAAATAAGAGGGTTGGTGCTCTCAGCAAGTTGGAGCCTGTAAAACAAAGGTAGTAGCCTCACATTGAGTTGGTGCTCAAAGATAGATAATGTACGGAACTTTAAAAAATTCCTATCATTCGAAGAAGAAGAGGTTTTCTCCCTTTATGGGTTTCCTCGTGAAAATATGTCTCTGTGTATATCTTATGTGTGACTGATGTTCATTATTTATTTTTTTCATATCTTGTATAATATTAATGGTCACTTGAAAGATTAAAAAATCATGAATAAGTCATAAATTGTTTAAGCACAGGAACAACTGATTCACCCCCCCCCCCCCTCTCAGTTGTCTTAGTAATTTAAACAATTGGTATCAGAGCGGGTTCCTTTTATTTAAAGGTAGATCTGTAAGCTTAAACATCTGAGTTTGTAAAGGTGATGCATCTTGAAACTGCCAAAGCAATGTGGGATAAATTTATTAGTAATTATGAAGGAAATGAGAAAGTTAAAGATGTCAAACTTCAAACATATAGATTGAAATTTGAACAACTAAAGATGAATGAAGATGAAATAGTTAGCAAGTATTTTTTAAGA
Source organism: Picea engelmannii (assembly GCA_009831015.1). NCBI lineage: Eukaryota > Viridiplantae > Streptophyta > Pinopsida > Pinales > Pinaceae > Picea > Picea engelmannii. The sequence goes on from ML796359.1 coordinate 425,956, forward strand.
GTTGAAGAACTTGTGAATTCCATGAAGGGTCTTGGTGAGAAGATTGAAGAATCATTTTTAGTTCAAAAGATTTTAAGATCTTTGCTTGA
>ML796359.1:426094-436235 GCA_009831015.1 Picea engelmannii
ACAACTAAAGATGAATGAAGATGAAATAGTTAGCAAGTATTTTTTAAGAGTTGAAGAACTTGTGAATTCCATGAAGGGTCTTGGTGAGAAGATTGAAGAATCATTTTTAGTTCAAAAGATTTTAAGATCTTTGCTTGATAAATTTAATCCAAAAGTCTCTGCAATAGAAGAACTAAATGATCTTAAAACTTTGTCCATTGATCAACTCCTAGGAACTATAACTGCATATGAAATGAGAATTAGCAAAGATAAATCCATTACTAGAGAAGCATCTTTTAAAGCAGACAAGAATACTGATTCAGAACTAGATGATATTGAGGCAAAATTTGTGAGAAGGTTAAAGAAAGGATCAGGCAAATACCAAGGCAAGCTGCCCTTCAAATGATTTAACTGTGGTAAAATAGTTCATTTTTCATCTAAGTGTCCTCACAAGGAAAAAGACCAAAAGGACCAGAACTCTGATGATGAAAAGAAATACAAATTTAAGAAATATAGTAAAAAGAAAAGTTTGTGTGCAAACAATGATGACTCCTCATAAGACATAGATAGTGATTCATTCTATGAGGACAAAGTGAATGATTTTATGCTTATGGCTATGGGAGATCTTGATGATAAACACACAAGAGGTGACATGGATGATGAAGAAGTTGTGGTGGATATGTAAGGTGAATTAATCAGTGCTTTGGAAGAAATTGGCAGACTCAGATGTAAGAAGAGAAAACAAAAACAGTTGTTGATGAAGTTTAAAATGAATGGTAAAAAACCTGATGAAGACTTCGACTTACTAAAAGTGGAGTTAGAAGAGGCAGAGAAAATAGAGGACATTCTGAAAAAATAGTTATCGGAAAAGAAAGTGAGATGGAGAAGTTTAAGGCATTGTATCACCAAAATCTATCAAGTATTAAAGCATTGGAAGGATTAACCTCCATTCTAAATCAGCAAAGGAATCCAAAGTTGAAAGTTAGCTTGGGCTATGAAGAAGGATCAAGTAGTGATCATCCAAGTAATACAGAACCCATCAAGTTTCTCAAATCTACAATCATTGACAACAACCACTCTGCAGAAACAAAGAAAGAAAATCAGCCACCAAGAAGGAATGAAAGAAAAAGTACCAGAACCGAATCTGTAAATCAGAGAAATTATCAGCATGGAAGAAATCGACCTGCTCAAAGAAGACAGACTTTTTCCAGGTACAAAGGATTTTCTATGGATATTTTTTTTTTTCTGTTCTAACTTTGGTCACAAAGCTATAACTTGTTCTTTAAGATTTAGATATGAGCAATCAAGTTACTCAAGGAATAATCCACAAAGATTGAGACAGCCAAGCAACAAACGACCACAGACTATAAATCATGTGATGGTTGGGAGAAGGATGCAGGTGAAACATAACAACAATTATGAGCATAAAAATTGTTATGATCTGTTATTCAGTAACCAGAATGTTACGTCTGCCATAACTATGGACATAAAGCTACAGATTGTCGCTTAAGGAATTATACGCCAGATTTGAATCCCACTGTTGAAAATTTCAAGGTTTGGAAGAAGAAAGAAGATGACAAGTGTAGACTAGTGTTATCAGCCCAAAGACAAAAGAATTCCTGGTATATTGACAGTGGATGTTCCAAACATATGATTGGAGACAAAAGTATGTTTCTAACTCTAAGTGAAAGCAAATCAAGGAATGTAACTTTTGGAAATGATGCACCGGGAAAAATAAAAGGTAAAGGAATAGTAAGTCTAAGTAATGGAAAAGGAAAATCTCAAGATGTGTTTTTGTAGATGGTCTGAAACATAATCTACTAAGTGTCATCCAAGTTTGTCACAGAGGATGTGAAGTTGTTTTTACTTATAAAGATTGTAAAATAAAGTCTGTGAATTTAGGAAAATTGGTTGCAAAAGGGATAAGAACAAAAAACAATGTTTATGTGATAAAAGAAGAAAAAGAAGAATGCCACTTAAGCAAGTATGATGAAAGTTGGCTATGGCATAGGAGACTTGGACATCTAAATTTTGATCATATAATCAAGCTTAGAAACTATGGGGCAGTAAAAGATCTTCCAAATATATCAAAGCCATATGATTCGGTTTGTAAACCTTATCAAATAGGAAAGCTTACTCAGACACAGTTCAAATCTAAAAACTTTCCTTCAACAGAAAAACCTCTCCAGTTAGTACATATGGATTTATGTGGACCATCAAGGAAAGAAGGTACGGGAAAGGAAAACTATTTTATGTTGATTATTGATGATTATTCTAGACTAACATGGGTTGCCTTTTTGAAGGAAAAATCTGAAGCATTTGAAAAATTCAAAGTGTTTAAGGCTCTCACTAAGAATCAAACATGAAAAAGATTGAAGGCAATAAGGTTTGATAGAGGAGGAGAGTTTAGTTCATGGAACTTCAAAGATTTATGTGATAAACATGGAATCAAACGAGAATACACTATTCCAAGGACTCCACAACAAAATGGAGTAGTTGAGAGGCAAAATAGATCAGTTCAACAAATGGTAAGATCAATGATGAATGAAAAGAATATTACTCAGACATATTGGGTGGAAGCAATTCATACAGCTATTCATATCCTGAACAAAGCTCATCTCAGGCCATGTTATCACACAGTTTGTATTTTAGGTCACAGGCTAAAGGATAGAGGACAAACTGGCGAAACATGAACCTTCCCCACCCAATGTCACCTCGATGGGGAGGTTCTTTCTGTTTAGGGACGTTAGCCCAGGGGAGACGTCCCCGATAACCTGGGGTTTGAAAAGGCAATGGATACAAGGTTAAGTGTTTAATATTTCCCTCCTCGCAGGTTACCACCAGTATCAGACAGCCCAGCTAATCAGCCAATAAAAGAAGTGTAGGCCTTGTTGAAAACACCTGCCCGGAACAAGATAATAACAACACAATATGTATATTTGCAGTCTATAACTCAGAGGGTTAGTACTTCTTGGCTATCTGATTTCATTCAATAAGCAATGTAATAGATAAGATGAAGTCAACATTCTGCTAATTAACCTATGAAAGATCACCAATTCATCAATATCTACCAAGATGACCAAGCCTATAGTATATCCAATCAACAACTTGTTCAATAAATGCTAGACATGATCATTTAATTGCTTATTTATTAGTCAAATGGTTGTTGCGTCAAGTATGACATTATCCTAGGTTAGCAGCGTTAGGGTTAGTTAGGGTTTCAAATTATTAAAGTTAAAAGATGATTTTACACACTACAAGCTCAACATTGGAGAAATTACCAGTGCCTTAGGGTAAATGGAGTCAAAGCAAGGACAAAAGTCTCGAGAGGATTAAAAATTAGAGACTGGAAGGTAGGGTTCCAAGGTGTTGCAATGGCAGGGCCTCAGAATCAAAACCCTAGGGGAAGGAGGCTCACTCCGGTGTTGCTTAAGAAAGGCCTCGTGCTCCTTCCTCCTTCTCTAAATACACTTGGCAAAAACGGCTAGCTTTAAAGTATAAATTTAAAGGAGAAGGTGTTGCAAAAGCAAGGCCTTCAAACCCTAGAAGGTGAAACCCTAGGTGTAGTGTAACTAGGCCTAGGACGTCTCCTTTTTTTTAACCTATAACTTCAAATACTAGCTCAGAAAAAAGAAAGAAAAGTGTAGCAATGGCTAGGCTGTATCTTCTTCTTTCAATGGCTAAAAACTACTTCTCAACATGGGGACATATAGCAATGACCTACTTGTGTGCTTGCTACCTAGGGTTTTAAGATTCAACAATATCATAGCAAAATATAAGAAATTTAGCCTACAACCATTCACTTAAGAAGTTTTGCATGAGAAATTCACTTACATATCATGAAGAAAGCATAATCAAACCCTAGTTGTAAACCTTCCATGAGAAAAATGCCATAAATGCCAAGAGAAATCCTCCTCCAAGAGTAGCGCCTCACTTAAAACACCAAAATTACCCACACTGGGGTGCAAGTTTTTGAGATATCACAAGAGAGTGAGTTGTGTTATGTTAAAATGAGGGAAAAACATCCTCAATATATATCAATCAATGACATTTCAATTACAAAATAGGTCATTAAAACAACCGACAAGGCTGACTACAAAATTTACACTGTTTTTACATTAACTGCTAGATAAATGACATAAAATGAGCAAAAGGTGGGACGTCAAGCCCTTCCGACAGAGACGTTGGCCCTTTTGGGGCATATCCAGCATCCAGAAGTCAGATGTTAGCCCTTCTAGGGCTCTTCCAAGCTGTCACACATGCCAATAACCTCAACACACTGCCACACGCTTAAGATAACGTCCAGCTCTCCTAGGTGACGTCATGTCCATCAAGGGGCAATCGTTCCATCTAAAGTGGGTGATCCCCCCTAGGCCGGGCTCATCCAAAGTGTCTTGGGTGGAACTTCCTTCTTTTCTTCATGTGCAAAGGCTCATCATAACGTTGTCTTGTCTATGCCATCCCAGTAACCACCTGATGGGCTCTTCAACCCGATGGAGGTCCGAGCTAATCATCTCCCCATGTGTACCTGGTCCACTGGTACCTGTCCGTCAGGCATGGTCCTGCACATCAAAAAAATTCTCCCTCCATGGGCTCATTAGTCCTTGGGATCATAGCAATGTCAATCATATCTCATCATTAAATTTATCAAATACATGCATAAAAACCTCTAGCATATCATCTAATAGCTCAAAGACATTAAACTGACCTACCATACAGAGTTGAAGAAAGAGACAGAATAACCTATTGGGCCAGCATCCATAAGAAGAAGAGAGTTTCCAAAGGAGATTATTCAAGCCATGTAACATGAAGTGATATGGTCTAAGGATGTCCAGTCATAGTGAAGACCAGGGGAAGGTATTGTCCGTGGGTGCCTTTGTAGGAGGTGAGTTGTACCTGTCATGGATGCAGTTTTTTCCAAGCCCCTTATTGCCTTTATTCTTTCCTTATTTATTACCTTTTCTTTCCTTTTTACTTCAAGGTCTGCCAAAGGACACTGCCTTGGCATGGTGACCAGAGCTGACAGTGTTACCCACTAGTATTTTCGCAAAAATGATAAGGTTGGCTTGTGATGAGACCCCCTTTCCCTTGGCCATGTAACCAAAGGTCATTTCCCTGGCGTGGTAACCAGATAATGGCAATGTCATACCGCTAGATACCTATGAACATAATGGGTCGGCTCATGATGAGACCTCCCATCCTCTTGGTTAGGTCTTGTTTTATTATTTTTCTTTGGGTCCCTTTTGTTTCTTATCGAGAGGCCTTTTATTGCCTTCTTGGGGATCCTTGGGCGAGGCATATCTAGGTTATATTCCTATGGATTTTATCTTTTACCGGCTGCTTTTACCCCCTGGGCCTTTAGCCCCTTCTTCCCACAAGACAAAGTGTAACCCCTCAAATGGGTCAACCTAATGCATGGACTAGGGGAATGGGATGGATGTATGGGAGATAAGATGTAAAATGATTGTATGGTGGGAGCGGACGATGGCTCTTCAAATCCCCCCTGGTGGCTAACCAAAACCCATGGATACAAGCTTTCTAGCGCACCCCGTTAATCCCCCCAACAATGGTCAAGTGGGTTAGTGTAATATCCAAGCAGTTGTCAGAAATGTAAGGAACCCGATGCATATATAAGAAAGTTATAACGATCAAACATGACACATACCATGATACCTGGACCAATTACCTCATGGAGCAAGAGTCTTCTCTGATGCAAGTCCAAGACGATGGTGATGGATGTTGTTGCTGTTGACGGGACATATCTGGTGAAGAAGAAGAAGGATGTGCCCTCCAAGGCCATGCTCAGGTCAATCCTGCTCTCAGTACTCCATGTCTAGTACCTGTGGGCCTCGAGAAATGATCTCCTAGTTATCCCTAGAAATTGGGGATAACATCTGGCTCCAACTTAGGGACATGTGCTCACCGTAGAGCGCATGAGAACCTCAACATCTTTGGCATAAACCTGCAGACCTTCTCACACTCGAAAAGATACATCAGCAACAAAGGTGGGGTGGTATTGCCACCCCACAAAAAATAACATGTATACATATGAAATAAAGCAGTCAAAATGCATATGAGGAAACAAACATAAAATGCAGATGGTATAGTACACGGAAAATGCCTACCTATTCATACTTACCTCCCACCTCCTTGGTGGGGTTTGAGGAGGTGCCCACTGACGGGCATTGTGCGCTTTCTTCCCTCCAGTGTAGACAGGTAATAGGAGTCATTAACTGACTTTCTTCCGACCTTAAAAGGGCCAAGCCAAAAATGATTGTTTTCTTTGATATTAGTAGGCTTCCCTTTATCGGCATCCCACATCCAAACCATGTCTCCCTCCTTGTACTCTTTGACTCTGAAATTGGTCGTTCCTTGAATAATCCTGGTGTATTGTGTAGAGGGAGGTGCGTGGGATTCTGCTATAAATATTTCCTACTGTGAAGGACGGATCCATACATCATCTTCCACCTTCTTTAGTATTTCCACAGTCTCTGATTCCTGAGCTTTGAGATCGTCCATAAGTTGTTGGTATTCTTCTTTCGTGGGCCATTCAATTTGACTCGAATTTTCCTCTTTTGCAAAAAACGTATATTTTGGAGAATATCTATGAGGAGTCGGCTCGGTTTTGTTACTTGCTTTGTCATCTTTGATGGAATCACTGGACTTTTGCTCACAAGTTGTAGTTATAGGTACATTCTGGATACGACCAATAGTTCCATCTTTCAATGGTCCATCTAATCTTTGGAAAAAGTTGTCAAATCGTTCTTTCATAGATGGTACCTTGATGACTTCTCTCAAAGGGATGGTTACAAGCATCTTGGATAATGCCCCTTCAAGGTCAAAATTCAGGTTAACCCTTTTAGTATTAGATGTTTTAGGAAAGATTACATCCACAGGTGGCCTTTTTGTTTGGTCAGTGGAAGGTTGGTCCAACTTCTTCCTTCTATACACCTGGAACTCTTGTTTTTTTAGCTTTTCTTTTGATTTCTGGTCTAGTTTGTTTATTACCGCCATCCTGGTTAACCTGACTGCTTCTTTCATGGCCTCTTGATGCTCTTCAGCGGTGATATTTATTTGAGGGCCTTATATGAAGTGGTCTATATTGTTTATTTGTTGATGGTCACCACTATTGTAGGGACACTCATGTTCCCAATGTGCTTCACTGCATTGAAAACACCAAGGATTTTCATCCACAATGACGGTGTTTGGAAATTCTATGTCTTTGAAGACATCTTTGTTCCATTCAACGAAATTACTCACCCTTTGTATTGGATAACCATCTTCGTCCAAATATTCAGAGATATCAGAGGCATTGTCGGAATAATCACCCTAGTCTGCGTCCTTTTCTGTCAAGGGAAAAGTGGGACAATCTTGAAACGAGTAAGGATGACCGGTTTGTAATAATGTGGGAATTCCCTTAAAGGGCAATTGGTCATCTGAGTCCTGCTTTTCTAGAAAAAAAAAATTTAACATTTCACGAATCCTTTTAACCTTTTGCAGGATACAAGACATACTAGTGCTTGGATCAGTTTCTTTAGACTTGTCGGCTTCACTTATATCTTGATCTTCCAACATTGGTGTGTCCAAGAGAAACAAGGCATCTTCAAAGTTAGGTTTTTTGTGAGTACCCGTGCCCAAATCCTTGTGTGGCTCATGTTGTCTCGAGGCATTAAAAACATTGTTTGTGTCTGAGAAAGTTGTGTTCCATTTCCTTTTGGGAGGCATGAGTTTTACTTCAATAATTTCTGGGAATTTAGGCTCAGCTTCGGTGACATCCTCATCACTAGACTCTCTGTGGTCATTATTGTGCGAGAGATTGACTTTATGAATGTAGTTTTCGAACTCAAGATTCTGCTCAATCCGGCAAGCAAAGTCTTGTGCTTCTTCTAGAGTCGAGGGTGACCGATCTTTGAGAGTAAACTGCAAAACACCTTCCAACGAGTTCAAGTAGTGTTGGAGGACAGCTTCTTCTGAGAAACTAGGCCTGATCTTCTTGAGTAAAAGGTTGAACCTATCATTGAAATCCCTAATGCCCTCACTAGAGGCATTGCAAATATTAGTGTATTGAGAGTAAAGGGAATCCATGCTTTCTTTTTCACACCAATCTTTCTGGAAGGCTTGTTCAAGGTCTTCAGGGATTTTGATGCTTCCTTTTGGGAGTCTGTTAATCCATCTTCTGGCACTTCCGGTGAGTGAGCTCACAAAGAGCCTTAAGAAGACATCGGGGTGTTCTTGTCCGGATTGTTGAAACTGGAAAGCATCACAGAAGTTGGTCCAATGAGAGTTTCCATAGGATCCATCTTCCCCTGAGAACTTAGGTATCCAGGACTCGGCCTTCTTGGGTAGATCATGTAACCCCCCTTGGGTGTTAGGTAAGTTTAAAGGACCAAAGAGTTCTTTATGAGACCATTTGGGAGAACTTACAGGGGTGACAGGATTTGTGGAGGTCATAGTAGTAGATGCAGGTATATACTGACGTCCACTACGAGTCGTCATTAGCTATTTGTGGAGTCGCTAGATGATTTGCTTGAAATCATCAAATAAAAGGGAAAACACCCTAGTGGAGTCACTAGGTAAGCTTGTAAAATAAGGCTTTGAGGCAAGGCTTACCGAAAAGGTTTGTCGTCTGAGGAGAATTGACTCAGTGTTCCCCGACAACGACGCCAAAATGTTATCATGCAGTTTGTATTTTAGGTCACAGGCTAAAGGATAGAGGACAAAATGGCGAAACAGGAACCTTCCCCACCCAATGTCACCTCGATGGGGAGGTTCTTTCTATTTAGGGAGGTTAGCCCAGGGGAGACATCCCCGGTAACCTAGGGTTTGAAGAGGCAATGGATACAAGGTTAAGTGTTTCAGATTTCCCTCCTTGCAGGTTACCACCAGTATCAGACAGCCCGACTAATCAGCCAATAAAAGAAGTGTAGGCCCTGTTGAAAACACCTGCCCATAACAAGATAATAACAACACAATATGTATATTTGCAGGCTATAACTCAGACGGTTAGTACTTCTTGGCTATCTGATTTCATTCAATAAGTAATGTAATAGATAAGATGAAGTCAACATTCTGCTAATTAGACTATGAAAGATCACCAATTCATCAATATCTACCAAGATGACCAAGCCTATAGTATATCCAATCAACAACTTGTTCAATAAATGCTAGATGTGATCATTTAATTGCTTATTTATTAGTCAAATGGTTGTTGCATCAAGTATGACGTCAACCTACGTTAGCAACGTTAGGGTTAGTTAGGGTTTCAAATTATTAAAGTTAAAAGATGATTTTACACACTATAAGCTCAACGTTGGAGAAATTACCAATGCCTTAGGGTAAATGGAGTCAAAGCAAGGACAAAAGTCTCGGGAGGATTCAGAATTAGAGACTGGAACGTAGGGTTCCAAGGTTCTGCAATGGCAGGGCCTCGAAATCAAAACCCTAGGGGAAGGAGACTCACTCTGGTGTTGCTTAAGCAAGGCCTCGTGCTCCTTCCTCCTTCTCTAAATACACTTGGCAAAAACGACTAGCTTTAAAGTATAAATTTAAAGGAGAAGGTGTTGCAAAAGCAAGGCCTTCAAACCCTAGAAGGTGAAACCCTAGGTGTAGTGTAACTAGGCCTAGGACGTCTCCTTTTTTTTAACCTATAACTTCAAATACTAGCTCAGAAAAAAGAAAGAAAAGTGTAGCAACGACTAGGTTGTATCTTCTTCTTTCAATGGCTGAAAACTACTTCTCAACATGGGGACATATAACAATGACCTACTTGTGTGCTTGCTACCTAGGGTTTTAAGATTCAACAATATAATAGCAAAATATAAGAAATTTAGCCTACAACCATTCACTTAAGAAGTTTTGCATGAGAAATTCACTTACATATCATGAAGAAAGCATAATCAAACCCTAGTTGTAAACCTTCCATGAGAGAAATGTCGTAAATGCCAAGAGAAATCATCCTCCAAGAGTAGCGCCTCACTTAAAACACCAAAATTACCCACACTAGGGCACAAGTTTTTGAGATCTCACAAGAGAGTGAGTTGTGTTATGTTAAAATGAGGGAAAAACATCCTCAATATATATCAATCAATGACCTTTCAATTACAAAATAGGTCATTAAAACAACCGACAAGGCTGACTACAAAATTTACACTGTTTTTACATT
>ML796359.1:436715-448111 GCA_009831015.1 Picea engelmannii
GCTGACTACAAAATTTACACTGTTTTTACATTAACTGCTAGATAAATGACATAAAATGAGCAAAAGGTGGGACGTCAATCCCTTCTGAGGGAGACGTTGGCCCTTTTTGGGCATATCCAGCATCCAGAAGTCAGACGTTAGCCTTTCTAGGGCTCTTCCAAGCTGCCACACGTGCCAATAACCTCAACACACTGCCACACGCTCAAGATAACGTCCAGCTCCCCTAGGTGACGTCCTGTCCATCAAGGGGCAAACGTTCCATCTGAAGTGAGTGATCCCCCCTAGGTTGGGCTCAACCAAAGTGTCCTGGGTGGAACGTCCTTCTTTTCTTCATGTGCAAAGGCTCATCATAACGTTTTCTTGTCTCTGCCATCCTAGCAACCACCTGATGGACTCTTCAGCCCGATGGAGGTCCGAGCTAATCATCTCCCGATGTGTACCTGGTCCACTGGTACCTGTCCGTCGGGCATGGTCCTGCACATCAAAAAAACTTCGCCCTCCATGGGCTCATTAGTCCTTGGGATCATAGCAATGTCAATCATATCTCATCATTAAATTTATCAAATACATGCATAAAAACCTCTAGCATATCATCTAATAGCTCAAAGACATTACACTGACCTGCTATACAAAGTTGAAGAAAGAGACAAAATAACCTATTGGGCCAGCATCCGTAAGAAGAAGAGAGTTTCCAAAGGACATTATTCAAGCCATGTAACATGAATTGATATGGTCTAAGGATGTCCAGTCATAGTGAAGACCAGGGGAAGGTATTGTTCGTGGGTACCTTTGTAGGAGGTGAGTTGTACCTGTCATGGATGCATTTTTTTCCAAGCCCCTTATTGCCTTTATTCTTTCCTTATTTATTACCTTTTCTTTCTTTTTTACTTCAAGGTCTGACTAGAGGACACTTCCTTGGCATGGTGACCAGAGCTGACAGTGTTACCCACTAGTATTTTCGCAGAAATGATAAGGCTGGCTCGTGATGAGACCCCCTTTCCCTTGGCCATGTAACCAAAGGTCATTGCCTTGGCGTGGTAACCAGATAATGGCAATGTCATACCGCTAGATACCTATGAACATAATGGGTCGGCTCGTGATGAGACCTCCCATCCTCTTGGTTAGGTCTTGTTTTATTATTTTTCTTTGGGTTCCTTTTGTTTCTTATCGAGAGGCCTTTTATTACCTTCTCAGGGATCCCTGGGTGAGGCATCTCTAGGTTATATTCCTATGGCTTTTATCTTTTACCAGCTGCTTTTACCCTCTGGGCCTTTATCCCTTTCTTCCCACAGGACAAAGTGTAACCCCTCAAATGGGTCATCCTAATGCATGGACTAGGGGAATGGGATGGATGTATGGGAGATAAGATGTAAAATGATTGTATGGTGGGAGTGGACGATGGCTCTTCAAATCCCCCCTAGTGGCTAACCAAAACCCATGGATACAAGCTTTCTAGGGCACCCCGTTAATCCCCCCAACAATGGTCAAGTGGGTTAGTGTAAGATCCAAGCAGTTGTCAGAAATGTAAGGAACCTTATGCATATATAAGAAAGTTATAATGATCAAACATGACACATACCATGATACCTGAACCAATTACCTCATGGAGCAAGAGTCTTTTCTGATGCAAGTCCAAGCCGATGGTGATGGATGTTGTTGTTGCTGACAGGACAAATCTGGCAAAGAAGAAGAAGGATGGGCCCTCCAGGGTCATGCTCAGGTCAATCCTGCTCTCGGTACTCCATGTCCAGGACCTGTAGGCCTCGAGACATGATCGCCTAGTTATCCCTTGAAATCGAGGATAACAGGCCACACAATGACAAGACTCCTTATGAACTATGGTTTGGAAGACCTGATTCAATCAAGCATTTTAAAGTCTTTGGGAGTAAATGTTATATTAAGAATAATGACGAAAATATTGGCAAATATGATGACAAAGTTGATGAAGGTATCTTCTTAGGTTATGCTACAAACAATAAAAGATACAGATGCTACAATAAGAGGTTGCATAAATTGGTTGACTATATCGACATTAAAGTTAATGAAGAAATCTCAGTACGTAATGTAAGCAGTATTGAATCAAGAACAAAAGATATAGTTCAAGTTGAAGATGAACAGGTCCAAGGATCAGAAAGAGGAGAATTTGAATCAGATGAAGACACAAATACTCAGGCTGACACAAATCAGCAGAAAGAAACAAAACCACCTCTCAGAAGTGTTAGAAAAAATCATCCTGAAAATTAGATAATTGGAGATATAATTAAAGGAGTTCAGACAAGAAGGAAATCGATTAAATACTTAGAAAAATCTCAGGTTGCTTTTCTATCTATGATTGAACCTAAATATTTTGATGAAGCTAGCAAACATGATGATTGGATTAGAGCTATGAATGAAGAGCTTGATCAGATTGAGAAGAATAATTCTTGGGAGCTTGTTCCTAGACATGAAGATAAGAATGTAATAGGATCCAAATGGGTGTTCAAGAATAAAATGAATGAAAAAGGACAAGTTGTTAGGAATAAAGCAAGATTAGTCTGTAAAGGGTATGCACAAGTTGAAGGACAGGACTTTGATGAAATCTTTTCACCAATGGCAAGATTGGAAGCCATCATAATGTTTCTTGCATATTCATGTCATAAAAACTTTAAAGTATATCGGATGGATGTATTTCACCTGATGTTGATCAAAGGACATATCGAGCAATGATAGGCAGTCTTATGTACATCACAACATCCCTAATGCAAGTTGTTGGAATGGTAGGTCGTTATCAGTATGCTCCTAAACAAAGTCATTTAGTAGTTGTAACACATATATTCAAATACTTGAAGGGCACAATGACTTATGGTCTTTGGTATCCTAGAAATCAGAATATTCAGTTAACTGCTTATTCAGATGTTGATAGGGAAAATTGTGTGGATGAGAGAAAGAGAACCAGTGGAGGTGCATTCTTCCTGGGTGACTCGTTAGTATCATGGATTAGTAAGAAGCAAGGATCTATTTACTTGTCAACTACAGAGGCAGAGTACATTGTTACTGCTACTTGTTGCACTCAGATTTTATGGATGATCCAAACTCTTGCAGATTTTAAGGTAAGTTATACTGATCTAATTTCAATTCACTATGATAACACCAATGCCATTAGTGTCTCCAAGAATCATGTTCTTCATTCCAAGACAAAGAATATACCAATCAAATATCATTTTCTCGGAGAGCAGGTTATAAACAAAGTTGTTCAGCTGAATTATATTCCTTCCACAGAATAGATAGCTGACATCTTTACTAAATTGTTAGTAGCGACCCCTTTTGGATATCTTCATCAGAAGTTGGGGGTTATATCTTCTTTTGTCTAATCTGTTAACCTTGTCAGGGGGATTACTTATTGAATATCTGTTATATTTCTGGTGAATATCGCTCTGGTCATTCCGTTCATAGTTGCCAGGGGGAGTATGTGTCTGTCCCATATCTGATACATGCGAAATATACTGTAACAACTCAAGGGGAGCGCGTTTCTTCTTTGACATTGATGTCAAAGGGGGAGAAAGTGTGGTAATGGTAAGGATACTACAGTGGTATAGTTGGATGTTCAGGGGATAGTCCAGCTCTTCAGGTTCTTCAAGGGGTTGCCATCAATGCCAAAGGGGAAGATTTTTGGCATGTTTACAAACAGAAGGCAGAGTATGCATGTTGTCATTGATGGCAAGATCAGAAATCAGCACGACAATGACAAACACGAGAAAGTGGCAAGATCAAAAGCGTAAGCTCAACAGTGAAGAGAAACAGTGATCATTGGATCACCCATCCTGAATTTCTGATGGCCGTCAGATCTGAATTTAGACAGGAGGAGCGCACAAAAGAGGAGAACAAATATCAGGCGTCAAATCTAAGTGCGAGGACCGACCATCGTTGGATCCAGAAGAATGAGCATGATCTTTAAGTGCAAGGTGAAGCGGGCTTACAAAGTCCCGAAAGCGGGAACGTTCGATCTGAAGGACACATGGTAGCAGATGAGGAGTTTCGCAAATTTGTGAGTCAGCTAAATAGAGGTGAGCTAACCTCCAACTCCACGAAATGTGAAATCACGATGATAATCTTGGTCGTTGAAGCCAAAGGACACATGGAGAGCAATTGGCATTTCGCTAACTTGCACATTGGAGGAGTCAAAGGTATATGACATGGGAACTCACGACATGCGAAGTTGCGAAATGATCTAGACCGTCGGATCATTAAAGTTCTAGACCGTTGATTTGACAAGCAAAGTGCCTGAATGTTTGGCTCGTAGTCATAGCCAAGGTCACGTCGTCGAAGGATGAAGGGAGGATCTAGCATGTTGTTAAGCCCCATTTCAGATATCGCGACTTGGGAGAGTCGAGAAACCGCGTACCAAGGTCCCTGAAATCGCGAAGCACTTTATGGATAAGCATTTGGTCACAGCTAGTGGTCACAAGAAGGGAAGGATCTAGTAGCTAAGCTCCATTTTGGAGATTGCGACTTGGGAGAGTTGAGACAACTTTTCACAGGATTCCCGAAATCGCGAGTCGCGAAGCATCTTCTGAATAAAGGTTTGGTCACGATTCGTGGTCATATGAGAGGAAGGAGCTATATCAACTAAGCTACATTTCAGAGATCGTGACACGGGAGAGTCAAGATGTCTCACCACAAGATTTTCAAAATGCGAAATCATGAAATCACTTGTTGTTTAGCGTGTGGTCACAACCAGTGGGCATATGGGATAAACACGAGACCCTGTGGATGCAATCCAACTGTGCGGGTTATTTGGAAATATGATCGAAGGGCTATTGTTTCACCTCACGGTTAATTGTTCAGTTACGATTCAATTAGCAGAACTGAATCATAGTTCTTGGATGTTTGGCAATTCAATTGTTGAGGCGTTTTCCTTGGAGATTCGAGGTGTAACTAAATTGGTGGGAGAACATAAAATGGATATGCAGTGACTACGTGAGGTTGGCTATTCTAACTGAAAAATGAGTTGAACTGTAAGAAAGGCAAAATTACAATATGCGCAGTGTGAGATGAATCTCAGAGATGAGAAATAGAAGCTAAACAGACGGAAGCAGAGCAGATTTGCAAAACAAACAGAAGAAGAGAAGAATTGCAAAACAGACAGAAGCAAGTCAAGCCAAGTATCAACAGAGCAGAAGAAAAGTGAAGCAGATAAGAATTGCAGAGAAGAGAAGAAGTGGTAAGAATCGATATACATGTATTGTTGGTTATTTCATCATTTATTTATAATCAGGGAGGTAGGGTGGTGCTAGGGAGGATTGTGGTCTTATGATATTCAAGCTGGTGCTTGAATATTGGAAGTTGTATCTTCCATCTAGTTGTGGCTAGAAAACAGGGTGGCAAGGTGGTGCTAGGGAAAACACAGAGTTTTTTGTATGCAAGTTGGTGCTTGTATAAGTCCAGTTGGTGCTAGAACACTCAGGGAGTTGATGCTTCCTTCTAGTGGGTGCTAGAGAAATAAGAGGGTTGGTGCTCTCAGCAAGTTAGAGCTTGTAAAACAGAGGTAGTAGCCTCACATTGAGTTGGTGCTCAAATATAGATGATGTACAGAACTTAAAAGACTGCCTATCATTCAAAGAAGAAGAGGTTTTCTCCCTTTATGGGTTTCCTCGTGAAAATATGTCTCTATGTATATCTTATGTGTGATTGATGTTCATTGTTTATGTTGTTCATATCTTGTATAATATTAATGGCCACTTGAAAGAGATTAAAAAATCATGAATAATTCATAAATTGTTTAAGCACAGTAACAACTAATTCACCTTCCCCTCTCAGTTGTCTTAGTAATTCCAACATGTTGTAGCTAGTTAAGAGCTACCCACATGCCTTGGATGCATTGGTTGTGAAGTCACAGGGGTTCACATGACGAGGTACAGATGCATTGCGGGGTAGTGGATGTCCTGGGGACATGTTGTAGCTATTTGAGAGCTACCCACAGGCCTTGGATGCATTGGTTGTGAAGTCACAAGGGTGCACATGATGAGGTACAGATGCATTGAGAGGTAGTGGATGTCATGGTGACATGTTGAAGTTATTTGAGAGCTACACATAGGCCTTGGATGCATTGGCTATGAATTCATGTTGTACTATGGATATCCGATGAGTCTAGAGTGAAGTCTATATACTTCAGAGACAGGATTTGGCATGATGAAGAATGTCTCCCTCATTGAGAGGGAGTGTTGATGTTTGAACAACATTAGGAAGACATTCTTCCATATATATATATATATATATATGACAAGATATTTATAATACAAAGTATAAATATATATAATAAATATGTAGTTATTTATTATCAAAGGGACGCATCATTTCATGGATGGTCACCATATGTTCTATATATATGAAACACTCATCATTGTAAATAATATATTCATATACAATATCATCTCTTATGAAAAACCAATAGACTCAAGCTTGGGTTGAGCATGTTACTTCTAGTTAAACTACGCAGACTAGTGTTAGAGTAGAATCTGCATAATGTGTTTTGGATAGTATTGTTTAGTAATAAGCTAAATGACGTTACAGTATGGTATCAGAGCATAATTTGAGAAAAGTGTATGATGTGGCCCAACCAGGGGAGGATGGGGACGTTACAGTATGGTATCAGAGCAATTGGTTCAACATTGGACTTGTATGGGCCAGATATTAGCATGAAATAGAAGTGTGTGTTACACTTTGGTGTTGCGCAGTGAAGAGTTTATTATGCACGTAAACTACTAGTGCGTGGTGCAGAACTGTGATGCACGCAAAGTATTGATGCATGGTGTGTGCACTAGAAAGTGGGATGTTAGAAACATCCAAGAAATTTGAAGAAAGGATTATGACAAGATGGTGTAAAGTTTTCATGAATTCATCTAACAAATCTTAATTGCCTGCACATTTTGTAGAATTATCAACAATTAAAGTAGGACATAATAAGCACAAAAGGTCAAAAGTATGGAAGATGCACGGAGGACTTACATTCTTGATGATAAATTCGGGGATCTATATGTTGGGTTGGGTCATGATGGTATAGAATCCAAGGACGAGTGCATGAACTTGGTAGAAACCATAAAGGGATTTCAAAAAGATGTCCAAAGTTATAAGGTTGATAATGAAAGGCTTATGAGAGCCAAGGTGCAACAAGATGACTTCAATGTCAAATTGATGTAGAGCTTGGACAAAATGAAAAATAAATGGATAAGGAGACAAAGACAAGTAGGCCAAGAAGTCGCAGGTCTCGTGATGAGAAAAGAAGAGAAGAAAGAAGCGTTGATAAGCATCGACCTCACTCACCGAAGCATTCTTTTAGGAAAGCATGCAGTAGCTCAAGTACATCTCCTGTCAAAAAGCATAAGAGAAGGACTTGGGTGGACGAGCTACAGGGAGAAATGAATAAGATCAAGCCTCCTACCTTTTATGGTGAGCACAAAAAGGATGAAGATGTGGAGACCTAGTTGTTGGGTATGAGAAAATATTTCCAGCTGCATAATTATTCTGCGTAGGCAGAAGGGAGAATTTCTATCTATCAGCTCAAGGCGAAAGCATCAATGTGGTGGGATCAATATGTACAAGTGTACATATTGATGAGAATAAAGTAACTTGAAGGGAGTTCAAGAGGCATTTCCAAAATAAATATTTAACCAAGCAATGCTATGACAAGAAAATGAAGGAATTCTTGAAAATCAAGCATGGGAGTATGATGATATATGAGTATGAAAGAAAATTCTTAGAGCTTATGAAGTATGTCACATTCATCAAGGATGAACAAATGAAAATTCAGAGGCACTTGAAAGGGTTTCCCTCATTTATAAGTGACAAGATACAGTATGATGACCCTAAGACGTTGGAAGAAACCATAAGGCATGCTAAGTGTCTTTATGAGCAACAAAGGGGAAGATTGGCTTTCCAAAAGGCTTGGGAAGACAAGATGAAAAGTAAGGTGGAACATCGGAAGAAAGGAGTTAAGCCACCATTTTTTAGAAATATTGCACAAGGATGGACAACTCTCCCAAAGCCCAGAATATCAGAAACAGTGGGACAAAACTCATGGCAACAACCTATGCAGTGTTGGGGTTGTGGTGGAAATAATATGCAGAGAGATTTCCCTCAAAGAGGTGATAAAGCGAGGACTGTGCACAGTATTCAACAAGTTGCAACAATGGAGGACATGGATATAAATGTGCCAAGGATTTACGTTGTGTTGGATAACAAGCAGGTTGAGTTTCAGTCACACATAATTAGGGTGGAAGGTAAGATTAATGACCAACCCATGACCACTTTAATTTACTTAGGATCTAGTCATAGTTATCTAGATCCTAAGATGGTGGAAATATTCCATTTGCCAAGAAGCAAGCTTGGAAAACCATGGTTGGTGCAATTAGCTATAGGAGCAAAAAGGAAAATTAATGAGATGGTTAAGGCATGTTGAAAGGAGACGAATGGACTACGCACAAAGGTTGATTTGAATATTATACCTTTGGGCTCCTACAATTGCCTCATTGGTATGGATTGGTTGGACGAGCACCGTGTTGTCCTGGATTGTTACAATAATGCATTCACTTGTTTGGATGAGGAAAGAAATTGGAGATCAGTTCAAGGAATTCCAAGAGATGTGACTATCATAAATGTTTCAACTTTGCAATTGAAGAAAATTTATAGGAAAGGATATCAAGTATTTGAAGAGCACATGGAAGATGCACCTAAGGATAAAGTGCTAAGCGCAGAAGACTACGCAGTACTAAAGGAATTTGAGGATGGATTTAAAGAGATACTCGGTTTGCCTCCAAAAAGAGATATTGATTTCTCTAAAATCTGATGCCGGGAGCAACACTTGTATCCAAGACTCCTTGTAAGATGAGTACGCCAAAGTTAGAGTTGCAGATGCGGCTTTAAGATTTTATGAAGAAAGGGTATATACACCCAAGTGTGTTGCCTTAGGGTGCGTCATTTTTGTTCGTAAAGAAGAAGGATGGTACGCTGAGCTTTTGTATTGACTTCATGCATTTAAACAAGGTAACAATGAAGAACAAGTATCCTTTTCCAAGGATAGATGACCTGTTTGATCAGCTGAGAGGCGGACATATATTTTCCAAGATTGATCTCAGATCTGGATATTACCATGTGAGAATTAAAGAATAAGACATCAACAAGACTACCTTTAGAAAAGGGTATGGTCATTACAAGTTTACAATGGTGCCATTTGGGTTGTCGAATGCACCAGTTGTCTTCATGTGTCTAATGAATAGAGTTTTCATAAGTTAATTAGATAAGTTTGTCATTGTATTTTTGGATGAAATTCTTATTTACTCAAAGTTTGAAGAAGAGCACAAGCAACACTTGAGGATTGTGTTGTAGGTATTGAGGGAGCATCAACTTTATGCAAAGTTGAGAAAGTGCTCATTTGATCAGTGACAGATTCATTACTTGGGTCATGTCATTTCAAAGGAAGGAATAGATGTGGACCCAACAAAAATAAAATCCATCGAGTAATGACCGACACCAAGAAATGTCGCAAAGGTAAGGACATTTATGGGACTAGCAAGGTACTATATAAGGTTTATTGAAGGATTCTCAAAGATTGCACATCCAATTACATCCCTGTAAAATAAAGGTGCAGGATTTGAATGGACTCCAGATTGCGCAAGGAATTTTCAACACTTGAAGAGTTTGTTGACAAGTGCTCCAATTTTGAGAATTGCTTATCGAGATGAAAATTTCGTTGTGTGCACGAATGCATTCAAGGAAGGACTCAGTGGAGTCCTAAGTCAGAATGGGCATGTGGTGTTCTACTAATCAAGGAAGTTGAAAGAGCATGAAAGGTTCTATGCTACTCATGATTTATAATTGGAAGTTATAGTGCGTACCTTGAAGACGTGGCGGAATTATATCATGGGTAAAAGATTTGGGCTGAGAACAAACCATTGTGGTTTGAAGTATTTGTTTGGACAACCAAGTTTAAATTCTAGACAAAGCAGATGGTCAAAATTCCTCAGTGATCATGACTTCGACATAAAGCATATCAGAGGAAAAGAGAACAAGGTGGCTGATGCACTCGGTAGGAGAGTGCATGAGATGCATGCTACAACCATTAGCATGTATAAATTGGATTTGTGCAACAAAATTTTAGATGTTTCCAAATCAGATCTACGCCATATGGACATAAAGGCAAACTTACAACAAGTTATGTCACAACAGAAGTTTGAAAGTTATGAGTTAAGAGAGGATGGGATCCTCATGTACAGGCGTCCAGTCTATGTGTCGAATGATCAGGAATTGAAGGGCCTGGTATTGTCAAAGATGCATAAGGTTCATTATGCGGGACATCCAGGTTACTAGAAGACAATTGTTGCAATAAAGAAGCAATACTATTGGTCAAGTATGGAAATGGATGTTGTTAATTTTATTGCTAGATGTCTCGAATGTTAGAAGGTCAAGGCTGAGCAAAGACATCCAACTAGTTTAGTACAACCTTTTCCCATTCCTTAGTGAAAGTGGGAAGTTATAACGATGGATTTTATAACTATGTTCCCTATGACTACTAAGCAACATGATTTTATTATGGTGGTGGTCGACAAGCTTACTAAAGCTGCCCATTTTGTTCCAGTAAAGTTGACTTACAAGGCAACTAACATTGCTGAGATATACATGTGAGAAATTGCTAAGTTGGATGGTATACCTAAGACAATTGTGTTTAACAGAGATTCCAAGTTCACTTCAAACTTTTGGAAAGGGATATTCAAAGGATTTGGAACAAGTCTGAACTTTAGCACAACATATCACCATGAGACAGATGGTCAAACCAAGAGGGTAAATCGGGTGATTGAAGACATGTTGAGAATGTATGTGATGGATAAGCCATCAAAATGGGAAGACTAATTACATTTGGTAGAGTTTTCTTACAACAATGGGTATCAAACATCTTTAAAGATGAGCTCATTTGAAGCAAAACATGGTAGAAGGTGCAACACACTAGTTGTAATGCCCCTGTTTTCCCCAACTTGTAATTAATCATTAATCATGATCGCCATGCTATGGCATGAGAACAATGTAAATGTATTATTTAGATTGTTGCTAACTAACTATGGGGGTAAAGCCTTGAAGTACTGGCCATGATATCACTAGAGGAAATAATGGGGAAACTGTGGAGAGGGTTCATTATTTCAAATGACCCAAATTCCCTTTTTGCTGAGATAATAAGCCTCATACAGATCCCAAGGAAGGGAAGCAGTTAATGAAGGAAGGAGTGGTGGTTGGATAATCAACCACCCCCATGAATGGAAGCATGGTCTGACTGAAGAATGTCAGCCCGAAGTACCGCAGGGTCGGGCAGACTAGACTGACTCGAACAAGATAGGTGGGGAACCATCCTTGGAAAAAAAAAATAATAAAAA
>ML796359.1:494006-520973 GCA_009831015.1 Picea engelmannii
TTTTCTTATGAGCAATTGAATGGTTATTTAAGGCATTGTTTAAATGAAGTGTTAATTGTCACATTGAATGCCACATTATTTTAGCATTTATTGAAGAAGTAATATTGTACATCGTTGCTATTTTATAAACATTGACTTCGTCAATATTTATATGAAGTACTAACCAAGTGAAGAGGCTTGCATATATATGTTTCTTGTTGCTTTGTCTCAGGCAGGTGCTTCTCCATTTTTGGTTATACTTCTCTCTTTATTGGCTATTAGTCAGACTATCTGCTCAGTGGTGAATTGTGAGGGGGAATTTGCCTTTTGTCTTACAATCCTTTGCCTTCTCAAAACCCCATGTCACCAAGGACCTCTCCCCTAGGCCTTACCTCCCTAAACAGAAAGAACCATCCCATTGAGGTGACATTGGGTGGGATTGGCTCCAGTTACGCCAGTTTGCCTTATTACATCTATCTTTTATCCCAAACTACAAACTGCGCGATAACAGTAATGATACTTGCCAACCAATAAAATATTATTATTCATGACTCCCTACTTCCCTACTCGTTGTTTCATTGCCTCTATGGTTCTCCTAAGGAGTTTTAACCCCAAGTGCACCTTTTATTATTATATTATTATTATTTTATATTAAATCCAATATAATCAAATGGTAAATCAATTACCAACTTAACACATACTTACTTATTATGCTCATGCTCAAAGGGAGTATTACAGTCATTCTAACTTGTGGTTACCTGAACTACTCTGTAGCACACTCTTGCCATGACCTTTTGTTCTAAATTATAAAATTGCATGAACAAGGCCTAATGATTGTTTGAGGGTTGGAATTTGACCCTTAGTATTTTAGGCCAAATCTTATTTTCTCCTTGCCTTGACTTGCTCTATTTTTTTGCAACTGGTCCAACCATAAGGTTGGGTGATAGCTATATTCTCCATGTCAAAAAATTGCTCAAGCTCTTGAACCCAATCTATCAATGCATCCGAGATCAAACTTCCTCGAAATTTTGATTCCTTCAACTTCATTGGAACTCCTTATGTTTGATTGTAGCATCAGACAAGAAGTTCCGCACAAGTCTAGTGTCGAACATGTGGATGTCGTCCAAAAATGACCTTTTTTATCTCTGTAATTCACTTTAATTAAAGATAATTATTGAAGTGAATAGACTTTTATATTGAATTGATTAATGTCTAATAAAATGTAAAATATTTACAATAGTGATTTAGATATAATCTCCATCGTCAATTGGGATTTAATCTCAATCGTCAATCTCATTGAGAGATTAGGGTTATGGAGACTTGGTCATCAACTCAAAGTTATAAAAGAAAGACAAAGTGAAAGGAGCAGACACAGAAAAGAGTGTTAGAGAAACGCAAATGAGACACGGAGAGAGAGATAAAGGATTTTCACTCAATGTACAAGTTCCAAGGAGGAAAGAGGAAAGAGTTTACAGTAGAAGAGATCGACCCAACAAGGCACTGTTACAACAAGGTGGCAACAGAAGAAGATCGGGTTGTTGCAAAAGACAGGGAACAAGAGGGTTTTTCACCCAACCGTACAGGGTTGAGTTACAGGGCCATACAGGTTGTGCTGTGCACCAAGACGGCCAGGTTTTGTTATAGTTTTGTAATCTTTTCTCAATGGGCTATTTTCCCAGTTCAGGAGCTAGAGCCCTTGTAAGCTTTGAGTAATTTTAATGAAAAGTTGATGTTTGAAAGGCAAAAATTTTATGTGTTTCCGTTGATTAATTCCCAGTTAATTTCCAACGAGTGTGTAATTATTCTATGGTCTGAATTTCCTGTTTAAAATTCAGCAAGTAATTTTTGTTGGAGATCATAAGGAAGTAATTTTCCGAGGGTTGAAATTTTGACATGGTATCAGAGCAAGGTTTCTGATTGAGATTTCCAAGTACCAACAGTCAGATCTAGTGCAAATCTAGGTTTATAGCAGTAGATCTATTAGATCTGAGTGACCAACAGTCATATCTACTGCAAATCTAGGATTTACAGCAACAAATCTATTAGAATTTAGATCTAAGTGACCAACAGTCAAATCCAGTGCTGATCTGGGGTTTATAGCAGCAGATCTATTAGATTTGAGTCACTAGGAGTCAGATCTAGTGCAAATATGGGGTTTACAACAGCAAATCTATTAGATCTGCGTGACCAGCAGTCAGATCTAGTATAGATTTGGGGTTTGCAGTGGTAGATCTATTAGATCTAGCTAACCAACAATCAGATCTAGTGCAGATCTGGGGTTTAAAGCAACAGATCTATTGGATCTGAGTGACCAGCAGTCAAATCTGGTGCAAATATGGAGTTTACAGTAGCAGATCTATTAGATCTGAGTGACCATCAGTCAAATCTAGTGCAGATCTGGGTTTATAGCAACAGATCCATTAGATCTGAGTGACCAATACTCAGATCTAGTGCAGATCTCAGGTTTACAACAACAGATCTATTAGATCTGAGTGACCAATAATCAAATCTAGTGCAGATCTTGGGTTTATAGCAGCAGATCTACTAGATCTAAAGCCCATCAATTGAGTTCTACCGGTGCTTGAAGGACTAAGCACATTTTCACAGCAGTTTGTTTAGATTTGAAAGATGGCAGTAGCAAGCCTCAAGTTTGAAGACAGATTGGATGGATTTTCAAACTTCCTACCCTAGAAAGCAAGGGTTACTTTGCTTTTGAAGGAAAATGATCTTTGGGAAATTGTTGACAAAGTAGTTCCTTCACCAACAAATCCATGGCAATTGGAAGCTCACGAGAAGGAGATCAGAGCCATGCAAGTGATCTTGGATGCAATGAAGGATCATTTGATTCCTCACTTGTCCGAGAAAAAGATGGCCAAGGAGATGTTTGACACCTCGGTAAGTCTCTACCAAAGAAAGAACATAAATAGGAAGATGGTATTGAGGAATAATCTCAGATCCAAGCAAATCTCCATATCAGACTCAGTTACCAGTTACCTCATGAAGATCACCCAGATCCGTGATCATCTTGTAGTAGTTGGGGAGAAGGTGGCCAATGAAGAATTGGTAAATACAACACTTAATGGATTCTCAAAGCCTTGGGAACCATTTGTCCAGGGTGTTTGTGCACAGGAGAACCTTCCCACTTTTGAGAGACTTTGGGACGATTGTATCCAAGAAGAGACTCGAGAGGAGTCTAAAGCCAGCAGGCAAGAAGGTGACAAGAACTCGACCCTTGCCAGTTGGACAAGAAAGGGCAAAGGAAAGGGTTCTTGTAAGTGTAAAGGTGAGGAGTCAGCCTCAGAGCTAGGAAAGAAGGACATGAATAAAATCAAGTGTTGTGTATGTCATAAGCTTGGACATTATGCATCACGGTGTCCAGAGAGGAAGAAGGTCGGATGGAAGTCGCAGCAACAGGAGGTAGCAACCTCAGCAAAAACTCAAATGGACGAGTTTGTTGCGAAGTTTGAAAAGGATTTCTCACTAGTTTCTTGCTTTTCTACTAGCACAGTTTCAGGGAGTTCGTGGTACGTGGACAGTGGTGCATCTAGCCATATGAGATCAACACAAGAGTTGTTTATCAGTCTAACAGAGCAAGACTCAAGAGTACATGTGGAGCTTGGTAATGATACCAAGTATGTAGTAAAAGGAGTTGGGACAATTTTGTTTCGGGTCGAGTAAGGTAGCTCATTGGAAGTGAAGGACGTGCTTTATGTTCCAGAGCTCAAGAAGAACCTACTTTCAATCTCAGTCATGGAAGATAAGGGTTTTGTTGTGGAATTCCAGAAAGGGCAAGCACTCATCAAGGATCTAGCCCTAACAAAGATCAGGTAATTGGGGTTAGAGAGGGTAATTTGTACATGTTACGAGGTGAGATTGTTCAAGCCTTGGTTCATAGCAGTAATAACCTGTGTGAGTTGTGGCATAGGAAGATGGGGCACCTGCATTACAGGGTGTTGCCGATTATGAGGGAGATTGTCACTGGTCTTCTAGATTTCGGTATTGAGTAGCAGGGGTGTGCAAAGGGTGCACGCTTGGCAAGCATGCCAAGGCTACTTTCCAAAGCAGGGAGTCTAGGTCCAAGGATATTTTGGATCCTATACACTCGGATGTATGTGGGCCGATGTTAGTAGCATCAGTACAGGGAGGTCGCTACTATGTGTCTTTTATTGATGATTTCTCTAGGAAGACATGGATCTACTTCATGAAGACCAAGGATGAGGTCTTTAGTCGGTTTCAAGAGTTCAACACTCTTGTGGAAATCTAGACAAAGAAGAAGATCAAGGTCCTAAGGTCAGACAATGGGGGTGAGTATACCTCTAATCACTTCAAGGATTTTTGCAAGGAGGCAGAAATTAAGAGGGAGCTGACGGTATCTTACAACCCACAGCAGAATGGGGTTGCAAAGAGGAAGAATCAGTCAATCATAGGGGTTGCTAAGGCCATGATCCACGATCAAGATTTAATTATGTTCTTGGGCAGAGGCATGCAATATGAAAATCTACATCCAAAACAAGAGTCCTCATAAAATCTTGGAGGACAAGACACTAGAGGAGGCATTCATTGGTGTGAAGCCAGAGGTGACCCACCTACGCATCTTTGGTTGTTCAGCATATATACATGTACCAGAAGAGTTCTACCGGTGCTTGAAAGACTAAGCACATTTTCACAGCAGTTTGTTTAGATTTGAAATATGGCAGTAAAAAGTCTCAAGTTTGAAGACAGATTGGATGGAGTTTCAAGCTTCCTGCCCTAGAAAGCAAGGGTTACTTTGCTTTTGAAGGAAAATGATCTTTGGGAGATTGTTGACAAAGTAGTTCCCTCACCAACAAATCTGCGGCAACTGGAAGCTCACGAGAAGGAGATCAAAGCCATGCGAGTGATCTTAGATGCAATGAAGGATCATCTGATTCCTCACTTGTCCGAGAAGAAGATGGCCAAGGAGATGTTTGACGCCCTGGTAAGTCTCTACCAAAGCGAGAACATAAACAGGAAGATGGTATTGAGGAATAATCTCAGATCCAGGGAAATCTCCAGATCAGACTCAGTTACCAGTTACCTCATGAAGATCACCCAGATCCGTGATCATCTTGCAGTAGTTGGGGAAAAGGTGACCGATGCAGAATTGGTAAATACGGCACTTAATGGATTCTCAAAGCCTTGGGAACCATTTGTCCAGGGTGTCTGTGCACAGGAGAACCTTCCCACTTTTGAGAGGCTTTGGGACGACTATATCCAGAAAGAGACTCAGGAGGAGTCTAAAGCCAGGAGGCAGGAAGGTGACAAGAACCCAACCCTTGTTAGTCAGACAAGAAAGGGCAAAGGAAAGGGTTCTGGTAAGAGTAAAGGTGACGAGTCAGCCTCACAGCTAGGAAATAAGAAGGACATGAATAAAATCAAGTGGTTTGTATGTCATAAGCTTGGACATTATGCATCACAGTGTTCAGAGAGGAAGAAGGCTGGAGGGAAGTCGCAGCAGCAGGAAGTAGCAACCTCAACAAAAACTCAAATGGACAAGTTTGTTGCGAAGTTTGAAAAGGACTTCTCACTAATTTCTTGCTTTTCTACTAGCACAGTTTCAAGGAGTGCATGGTACGTGGACAGTGGTGCATCTAACCATATGACATCAGCACGAGAGTTGTTTATTAGTCTAACGGAGCAAGACTCAAGAGTACATGTGGAGCTTGGTAATGATACCAAGTATGTAGTAAAAGGAGTTGGGACAATTTTGTTTCGGGTCGAGTTAGGTAGCTCATTGGAAGTGAAGGACGTGCTTTATGTTCCAGGGCTCAAGAAGAACCTGCTTTCAGTCTGAGTCATGGAAGATAAGGGTTTTGTTGTGAAATTCCAGAAAGGGCAAGCACTCATCGGGCCGGAAGGATCTAGCCCTAACACGACTCAGGTCATTCGGGTTAGAGAGGGTAATTTGTACATGTTACGGGGTGAGCTTGTTCAAGCCTTGGTTCATAGCAGTAATAACCTGTGTGAGTTGTGGCATAGGAGGATGGGGCACCTGCATTACAGGGCGTTGTCGATTATGAGGGAGATTGTCACTGGTCTTCCAGATTTCGATATTGAGCAGCAGGGGGTGTGCAAAGGGTGCACGCTTGGAAAGCATGCCAAGACTGTTTTCCCAAGCAGCGAGTCCAGGTCCAAGGAGATTTTGGATCCGATACACTCGGATGTATGTGGGTCAAAGTTAGTAGCATCCGTACAGGGAGGCATGTACTATGTGTCTTTTATTAATGATTGCTCTAGGAAGACATGGATCTACTTCATGAAGACCAAGGATGAGATCTTCAGTCGGTTTCAAGAGTTCAAGATTCTTGTGGAAATCCAGAAAAGAAAGAAGATCAAGGTCCTGAGGTCAGACAATGGGGGTGAGTATACCTCTAATGATTTCAAGGATTTTTGCAAGGAGGAAGGAATTAAGAGGGAGTTGACCGTATCTTACAACCCGCAACAGAATGGGGTTGCGGAGAGGAAGAATCAGTCAATCATAGGGGTTGCTAAGGCCATGATCCACGATCAAGATTTGCTTATGCAATATGGAAATCTAAATCCAAAACAAGGGTCCTCATAAAATCTTGGAGGACGAGACACTAGAGGAGGCATTCACTGGTGTGAAGCCAGAGATGACCCACTTATGCATCTTTGGTTGTTCGGCATATATACATGTACCAAAAGAGAAGAGGACCAAGATGGATCCCTCCAGCATGAAGGGTGTGTTTGTGGGATACAGTGAGACTTCGAAGGCTTACAAGAGTTTCATTCTAGCATAGTGGAGGACTATGGTCAGCCAAGATGTGAAATTCAAGGAGGACCTTGCATCCAAGAAGTCACATGAGATCCTACCAGTGACAGAGGACGAGGAGCAAGAAGCTTCAAAGGTTGATTCTAGATCATCAACAAATTCTAGTGCATGAAGTCAACCTTCAGGTGAGGAGGAGAGATCAGCCCCTTCTAGTTCTATCAGGAGGCCTCGATGGTTCATGTAGACATTGAGGGATGCTAAGGAGCTTGTTGAGTCTCCTAGGAGTACATTCAAGGAGAGCAAACCTCCGAAAGAAGTTTCCAAACTATATGGCACTATTGAGTTACATCATTGATTCTGAAGCTTCCAGTTTTGAGGAAGCAGTAGACTAGCAGGTTTGGAATGCCATGGTGAAGGATGATGTGTGGGACATAGTGCCAAGACCAGAGGGAAAGCCAATTTCAGGTGGCTCTTCAAGAAGTTCCTTCCTCGCTAAGAGGGAGTGTTGATGATTGTAGCATCGGACAGGAACTTCCGCACAAGTCTAGTGTCGAACGTGTGGAAGTCATCCAAAAAGGCCCTTTCTTATCTTTGTAATTCACTTTAATTAAAGATAATTATTAAAGTGAATAGACTTTTATAATGAGTTGATTAATGTCTAAGAAAATGTGAAGTATTTACATTAGCGATTTAGATATAATCTCCACCATCGATTGGGATTTAATCGCAACCGTCAATGTCATTGAGAAATTAGGGTTATGGAGACTTGGTCATCAACTCAAAATTATAAAAGAAAGACAAGTGAAAGGAGTAGACATAGAAAATAGTGTTAGAGAAACACAAGTGAGACACGGAGAGAGTGATAAAGGGTTTTCACTCAGTGTGCAAGTTCAAAGGAGGAAAGAGAAAACAGTTTGCAGTAGAAAAGATCGACCCAGCAAGGTGTTGTTGCAGCAGAAGAAGATCGGGTTGTTGCAAAAGACGCCCGCAAGAGAGTTTTTCACCCAGCCATACAGGGCCGAGTTACAGGGCCATACAAGTCATACGGTGCACCAAAACAGCCAAGTTTTGCCGTAGTTTTGTAATCTTTTCTCAGTGGGCTATTGGGCAGAAATTTTCTGTGTGCTTCCACTGTTTAATTTCCAGTCAGTGTGTAATTATTCTATGGTCTGAATTTTCTGTTTAAAATTCAATAAGTAATTTTTGCGTGAGATCATAAGGAAGTAATTTTCCCAGGGTTGAAATTTTGACGCGAGTAGCATCAAAACTCACTTCTCTGTCCTCAAAATCATCAAATCTTAATCTCTTCTCTATGGCCACTAACCCTCTATAAAACTCATTAGCCATATACCTTCTGTCTCTAATGATCTGCCTTCCTCTTCTTCCCGAACCAAAAACAAACACTCTTAGTCACGCCCTTTACTTTGATGATACCAACCCGATTCAGCAACAACTARAATTCCTTCGTGTCTTTCCTTAGATAAAGTCATTTACTCTTTCACCTGCAACAAATAGCAATAGACAACCGTTTTGTTTGACACAACCAATGCTTGAGAGCTAAGGAAAGTTAACAAAATAAGGTAGAGACGGTAGAAAGATCAAAAACTCTAATTCATTATTGTACTGCATCCAAAAAATTAAAAACGCTTTCAAAACAGAAGAAAGTTCCCCCAATATTAATGCACTGCATCCAAAAAACATGCTACATACAAGAACATTACATTAAAGGTTAACAGCAGAAATAATCTGCCCAWTTGGGTTTGTATCAAAAGATTGCCTCTGTTGTGAGTTTAAGGAGAACTATTTACATATGGCATTGCTTGCTAATGATGCAGCCTRTCTGCATATAAAGCTGGTTTTTTATGATATTCTAAAACTGATTGGATTTCRTGAATTTACTCCTGAAAAGTACACTGAAACCTGGAACTCCATTTCCATGGGCATTAAACCCACTTAATCTGACAAGATGTAATAATCTTCAAATTTCTCCCTAACCAAAGCACTGACTTGTAAAATCATATGATTTAGCAAAATGGTTTTCCCTTAATGGTTTATCCAGATTTTCACAATATCTAGCTTGGATGGGACAACATAGCTCAAAATACAAGACATGTACGAGGCCCCAAATATCAAAGAGCTGGTGGCATAGGTCTGACCCAGTCATTTACTCAAAACCCGTCTTATTTTGACCCTCGTTTTCATCTTCTGTGAGCGCCTAAGGAACACATCTGATATATCCAACTTCCCCGCATGCTTCATCTTTGCTGCAAGTTCTTCAAATATATCAGGTCTACCCGCTCTTGAAAAATCGGCGAGGAATTTGTTGTAATCAAAACGTGGAGCCTTCATACCTTTGTCAATCATGCTTTCTATATAGGCGCAAGCCTCCTCAGATCTGCCTTCCCTGATCAGCCCTCCAATGAACACAGTGTAAGAATTAACATCAGGACAGCAGCCATTCCGAGCCATTTGATCCCATATAGCAAAACCCATCTCAGGATTCCTTGCACGGAAATACAATTTCATCAACATGTTGTAGGTGTGAATGGTAGGTTGAAACCCACACTGGCTCATCTTCTCAAAAAGTTTAGTAGCTTCATCTGGTTTGTGCAGAACCATCATCACTTTGATAAGAGCATTGTAAGTCCGGCAGTCGTGAGGAATCCCTTTCTCTTTCATTTCCTGTAACAACACATAAGCCTTATCCAACTTCTTTGTGTTGCCATAACCAGTGATCATACAGGTGTAAACAGCAGCATCAAGAGGGGAGCCATGTTCCTGCATTTCAGCAAAGAATTTCGAGGCTTCCTCCATCTTCTGTAATTTGGAAAGGGCCCGAATGACAATAGTGTAGCTCTTGGAATCAGGATAAGGACCATTGATTTTCATCAATCCAAAGAGCTTCAGAGCCTCATCCTTCTTTCTACCCTTAAAGAGACCCCCCAACATAATGTTGTGGGTGACAAGATCAGGCTTGAATCCCTCATCAACCATCTCATTCCACAGTTTCCCTGCCTCTATCAGATTCTTTGCCTCGCACCATCCCGATATAAGTACGGTATAAGTCCTTACATTAGGAGGAAATCTTCCCCTCATTCTTTCAAACAGCATTTGGGCTTCTTTTGCTAGTTTAACCCGGCCCAAAGCATCCAACAGAAAGTTAAAAGCATTGAGATTGGCATCGAAATCATACCTTTCCATCAGATCAAACATCTGCACAGCCTTCTTCATCTCCCTGGCGGCTGCAAAGGCCTTGATGGCGATCTCGAAGGTCTCAATTGTCAGAACAGATCCCATCTTGCCCATCTCTTTCAAAAGCTCTAACATTGTCACGAACTGCTTCGTTCTGGCCAAGATACTCATCATGGTATTACAAGTCAGCGAATTGTGTGAAAAACCCACCTGCTGCCCTGCCCAATTGAAGAACCTGAAGGCTGGTTTCCTGGCATGAGAGAACCTGATCAATACATGATAAACTAATGAATGAGAAAGCTTCACATCACATTGGTCAAGAACTGCTTCCATGTTCCGATCCGATGCAAAGAGCTCCTCCACTACTTTATACACTCTCTCAACTTCCATTAAATCAACAACAGCCCGATCAGAATGCTCATACATTACCAGATTTTTTCCTTCATTCCTCTCAAGACTCTGATCAAAATCATCTTCTTCTTCTTCACTCTCGCTCTTCTCTGGGACTGATTTTATATCAAGGGACCGGGGCCTTGAACCCCAATTTCTATTGGGTACCCAAAACTCGGGCCTTAAACTCCAAATGCACATTTCCTCCGGCCGAACATTTTTGCAATTTTGTGCAGCGGTGGTCGACAGAAAATGTTCAGCTTGGACAACAGCACTGCGGAAATAATGATGAGGACGATGATTATGAGTACCAGACATGGGAAAAGAAGAACCACAACAAAGGCACATTTGCCTCCCACAAGCTCGTCCTTCTCCTCTTCCTCGATTTGCAGGGCGGTTTCCGTTGTTGCAGCAGTTGACATCGTTGCAGGGATTCAAAACAGAGGAATTGGAGTGGAAATGTGAAGAGTCTAGTGCAAAATGTGATAACCGAAATGCGGTTTTGGTTCTCTTCTCGATACAGGAAAGTACCGAAACTCTCCTGCCCATGCCGATGGCAGCACGATGCACAACAAGCATGGAAAAGCCAACCCTTATGCCTCTTAAACTTTGGACCTAGACGTACCCTTCGTCGCCATTATAGAATGATTAGGGCACTGAATTGTATCGTGGCCATCTCCAACTCCATTCGAAAAGTTTAATTGGCATGAAGCTGTTCTGTCCTGCAAGGTTTTTCGTTAAAGGTCTTATACACGGGGTTTATGCAAAGGACAGTAGCTCTTGTGTCTTTTTCAGTGCCACTACGCATTACAGGTGTAATGCTTAATTGGAATTGGGTAAGTACTTACTTTTAAGGCTTTAGTGGATAGCATCGTCCTATTAAAAAAACCTTCTATCCTCCTTCGAATTGGTACTAATGTGGTTGGTGTTTACAATGTACTTTTATAGCAACAAATTAATATTGATTTAAATCCATTCTATTCTCATAATCATATCTCACATAGAACGAAATATATATATATATATAAATAAATAAATAAATAAAGTATGAGTTAAATGTTTTAAGTTTTTTTTATTTTCTTGGGTTTTGTTCAAAAATTAGTTAGAAATTTAGAAAAATAGTTGAAATTGCATATTTTTTAATCGATTTATGCATTAAAAAATATTATTTGAGCACTATAAATTGTGACACCAATACACATTGTCTATAATAAGATCTAACCAACCAACTATAAACATATAGCACATTAAAATGAAAAACCATTAACCTCCCTTTTCCTACTTTAAGTAGAGAGATAACCTAAGCCATAGGTTGTATGTCACATTTTAAATTTGTAATAAATTAATAAGAGTTTTGGTTGGCAAATCTAAACTTTCTAGGTTTTTAACTTTTTTAAGGTATATTTTTCCAACTAGTTTTGCCTAAAATTCACTCGAAAATTTAGAAGGATGCTCTAATTACATATTTCAATTTCAATCGTTGAGATTGCACAATCTGAGTGCTCCAACTCTAGAGGTTTTTCAGGGTGTTGAATAGATTTGTGCATTTAAAAATGCAATCTAAGCAATGGAAAATTGTCATTTCACCAACAATTGTATAACCAAATTCCAATGGTGGTTGCCGAAAAAAGTTAAAAACTTAGAACATTTAGACTTGTCCATTTTGGTTTGATGTTTGGTTAAAGATTTAATTTGTTTTGTTTTATTTATATAGAGAGTTTGTTTGGTTAATACAACATGAGTGGACCTTATGGTTAAGAACATGTGTTTCTTCCTTGGAGGTCACATGTTCAAATCCAGAGGGGGGGTAGGGTATGTATACCTTTGTAGACTTTAGCTGACCTTAAAAATAGATTATTATTATTATATTTTTTTAAAGGTATAAGAAGTTTATTATGCAAATTATTTGAGTGATGACAAAATTTACAATAATAAATATTAAGGGGTTGTATTTTGGTTTATAGCAACTTACTTCAAGTATGTTGGTTAATGTTTGTTGTTTTAGGTTTTAAGTTTTCCCATGCTCATGTTTGTGGTTATTTGTTTTTACAATACATCATTTTTTTTAAATAATTTTTTAAGTTCGAGGGGGTGGGACCTATTAGTGAGGAATGAGGGGTTTTTCATTGATGACTAAGGTTCAATTTCCATGAGGTCATCTAGGTCTTTGAGGAGGCCATGGGGGCACCCATAGGTAGTGATCGAACATGTGAGGCTTGCATTTTACTCTCCACACACAAATAAGTGGATCAAATCCCACCCGCTTGTCATCCTTCAGACTGAAACTATTACAACTACAACCATAATTTTAAGGGGCAGCGGGATGTGGGGGTGGTAGGTGTCGGGTGTTTCATCTTTGACCCTAAAAGAAATCTTGAACTAAGTTTTGCTTGGGGCCTAGGGCAGTCCACCAACAATTAAGCAAAAGTGTTAGTTCTCTTCAAGGGATTGACCATTCTAAAATCAAAAGGAATCAAAAGCCTAATTTTTGTTGGAGATTTGTCAATTCTAATATGATAAATGCAAAACTAGGCTCTATCTCAAAATTTAATCCTCTCTAAATTGATTAGAAGAGCTCAAGGGGTGGCAAGAAGATTTGAATCTACATAATTTTATTAGGTGTTGAGGGTATTCAACTACTTGGCAAATACAATGGAAAATAAAGGGGCTTCATTAAATGAAAGATTACTAAGTATAAATGGGAGGACCCTTTTAAATCATACCTCCCATGCATACAATCCTTCCAAACACGAGTTGTAACGTCCCCATCCTCCCCTAGTTGGGCCATGTCACACACTTTTCCCAAAGTATGCTCTGATACCATATTGTAACGTCATCCAACTTATTATTGAACAATACTATCCAAAACACACTACACAAATTCTACTCTAA
This sequence comes from Picea engelmannii, assembly GCA_009831015.1. Taxonomy (NCBI): domain Eukaryota; kingdom Viridiplantae; phylum Streptophyta; class Pinopsida; order Pinales; family Pinaceae; genus Picea; species Picea engelmannii. Next base: position 507,211 of record ML796359.1, read on the forward strand.
CACTAGTTTGCACAGTTTAACTAGAAGTAACACGCTCGACCCAAGCTTGAGTCATCGAAAGTAACTCAATTAACTGCACACACCAGCATATTGATCACACAATACAACCGTGCACACAACCACCCTGGCATCATACGTCAATTCTGGTTTCCTTGTGCGTGGAATCTAATTCCATGTATGCACACACAAATTCCAGATGCACGCAGGCTACTTTCCTGTGCACCCAACCATTCAATTCTTGCCTCGAAGACTCATGGCTAATATCAAAAGATAACTTAATAGGAAAACTAACATTAATTGTCATACTTGTGCACACCTACAATATTGAATGACAACACTACCTTACATAAGCAAGCATTATTAAACAAAATAACAACAATTACTTACATGTGATAACATACAAGAATTAACCCAAGTCAAACATAGATAAATAAGCACATAGTAAACAAGACAAGTACTTAAAAACACTTATCTTTCAGGAAAGTCACCAACTGCGTGCTTGGCTCGGACGTTCCTCCTAGCCATAGACTTTGTTGCTCATAAGCTTTCAGCAAAAGATCCCCCGAGTTGGGGCTTAACTCCACCAAGTAAAAAAGACTTATAGCAACAAGCTAAGGTCTAACTCTCAACAAAATTGCCCAGTCCTAGGTGCTCGTTGTTGCAACTAGCCCACAGTCCCTCATTCCCCGCGCACTTGTCACACCCAAGGAAGTGTGCCCCTTCTTTGCTCAATAGTCCTTCAGCTGCCCCACTTCTTTTCCCAAGGTTACCAGCAAAAGGTGGGATAGGAAGTCTCTGAGGCCTGCGACTAATGCTCAATGCACCAGGGAACAATTCTCAGCAATAATCCCACTTGGAGAGCATGCTCACAGATCTGACAACCACTTCTCAATAGACAATCTCTCACCCAAAGAGACTGCTCACAATATGTCAACCTGTCTCCTCTGTGGTAACTTTGATTATAGCCCCACAACTCCTTACAAGCTTCTCTGTGCAAATAAGGTAATAATTAGATTTTTGATACAGTCCAACCCCCTTCTACTCACGAGAACCCGAAAAAATGAATCCCTCTCGAATCCTTCTCTAAATAATCATAATCATCCCCAAAATACACTAAGGCCAACAATATATATTGAATGCCTTCCACTTGACACTTGTCACCTTTAGAAGTAGCTTTTAGCCACTTGGTGACACGTTCCCTACCCTCGGGAACTTAGGATAAGATAATTATCTACATTACACTTTTCCGAAAATATTATTAAAATATTCCCCCCTTTTCCCTTTATAGGTGGAGTTCATCCCCCCATCTCTTTTTGTCTAAGTCAATCAGCACGCAACGATGTAATATTATATTGACAACTATGATTAAATGTACATGGATAGGCACACTAGCCTATCTATGTCCAGGCTCACCAACCTCATAATCACACAAGTTCTCTGGCCTCAATACATGCACGGTCACACACATGCACATATTATAATATATGTACAATTACAAAGGGTCCAGATCATGGACATTACATTCCCCTCCCCCTTATTTATGCACTATCTTTAGTGCATCATATACACATATACATACAAAATTTCAAAAAAATTCAAACAAATGAGGATACTCTACTCACATAGCATTCTCACGCTCCCAAGTTGCATACTTGGGACTGTATCAGGTCCATTGGACCTTTACTAGCTCCATGAATTGATTCCAGAGCTGCTTGATTTTTTGATCCAATATGCAAACCGATCGCACTTGAAATCCGCCTTCTAACTCCACCTGAATCACATTCCAATCATTAATATGATTAACATCATGTACGTACTTCTTAAGCAATGACACATGGAAAACATTATGAATGCATAAGGATGCAGGTAATGAAAGCATATATGTGACAGGACCAATCCTTTCAAGGATTTCAAATGGCCCACAGTAACGCGTTGCTAACTTAGAACACTTTCCCAACTTCAGGGAACTGCGCCTGGCTTTTACTTTCAAGAATACTTGATCCCCCATTTTAAACTCTTTATGGGTTATGCCTTTATCTGTGCAGATTTTATGCCTGTCTTGGGAAACTTTTAAATTCTTCCTGATATTTGCCATATGTTCCTCCATTTCCCGGAGTAGATCTGGCCCAACTACTACGCGGTCTGCTGAGTTGTCCCAACCCTTGTAACACACCTGACCATAAATACTCTTTTAAAGGGTGGGGCATCATAATTACATTTTTCCTTAATTAATCAAACCCTCCTTCCAGGGTCTCCATCACGTTTTGCTCATCCATAGCTTTCCAACCACTATCTCCACACTCAAAACCGAGCTTTGGACTAGAAGATATGTCCTTCCCAAGTTCTTCGAGCATTTATTGGTCAAGGGCCACGCGGCTTCCACGTGGGTCCATCTTATACATATAATCTCAAGTTCCCCGAGATCCCAGAGATTCTAGCACTCCTAAATCTATAGCGGAAATCCAATCATCCCTAACCAACGGTTGATCTTCCTCCACGTTAACGCATACGCCTAAGGAATATTCGACGTTCGGTGCTGCGGCGCTCAGCGCGCCTTTTCTGTCTACTCACAAGACCTCCCGGAGTCCCAAAGTCCCGTATACTTGCCATGTGGCTCTGGCCTTGGGGCCTTTTGGTCTCTCTACAATATTATACCCCAAATCCTCTAGAGTCGCGGAGTCTCAAAATCGCTCCACGTGGCTTTGGCCTTCAGCAACCGGCGTTTTGCGTTGAACATCCCTTTTCAACGTTCGGCCTTTGGCAGTCGGCAACCGACATCTTATGTTTTCAACATTTTGGTGATCGACGATCATCGTTGAAAGTTCCTTTACCACACTATGCCCAAACCTTCCGAACTCCTGAAATTATCCAGACTCCTGGAGTCCCAAACACTTCACCAACCACGTTGGCCAAGCAGGCACGAACCAAAAGCTAACACATGGCAAGAGCTAGGGGTGACACGTGTCCTCAATAGGGGGTGACATGTGTCATGCTCTAATGGGCATAAAGGGTATGTGAATCATCTGTATTCTGGTGACACGTGGCACACATAATGTGGTTCCACGTCACCTTGAATGATGTCAGGATGCCACGTCATCTCGGACTAATCGTTGTCTGACCCTTCGATCTCACGGTCAGTAAGGATCCACGCAGATCCATAGATCTACGGATCTTGTTACTTTGCAGCTCTGGAGCTTACCAATTCCTCACCTCCCGAATCCCCTGGAGTGCCAAGTCTCTTAACTAAAGGATCTGGCGCCACGCATCCCCTACTTGTCAAGACTGAGATTTAGTCCATCGTTCACGAATTCGGGAGTCTTCATGCCTTGAAGACTCTCGGCCAAGTTCCTCCGGAGTGCCAAGTCTCTGAACTACAGGATCTAGTGACACATGTCCTTGACAATGGACGGTTGGGAAGGGCTTCAATGCTCCGGCGAAGTGCCCATTCACTGTCAGGTCAGAACCTCCTGGATATACTCAATCTGTAGACACACATCTTGGTTGATGGACAATTAAGAGGGGTTCTTAATGGAGTCCCCATATCAAAGGATGAGGAGGATCTCGAAGGATCCGAAGATTGACGGTCCTCGTTACTTCGTTAATTCGACGTTTGGGAGTTTTGGATGTGAAACACCTTTGTTCTCCTGAAGCGGTCAATGTCGGACTGGCCTCGGCGTAGATCTAACAGTCAAGGAGATTCCCGAGTGTCCTTAGATCTACGGCTCGTCGTGGCCGATAAGTAGATCGTGGTTTAACGTGGGGACGAGTCCCTCGGTAACGAATAAATTATCGTAGTTGTCGGTCCACCATCAAGCCATTGACTCCACAAGTCGTCTTCGGCGCAAATGGGGTCTTTGTAATTCTTAATTCCCTGGAGCTCAGGACTTTTGAAGTCCCAACCACTTAGCTCCCTCAGGACTTAACCCAGGGTTCATAGGCATTGGTCATATGGACCCTCTAATGAGTCTTGGGTTGTAAGATCAAATCTTAGTCGAGATTTTGTTAAGGCCATGGGCACGAGCCTGTGGTTTCTTAGGCTACTGGTTTGAAGGACGCACCCTCCACTCACAAAACTTAGGTTCTAACAGAGGGAAAGGCACCTTCGAAGGATCAACGGGATTGTAGTAGTCTGGTGGAGTCTACCCCAACTCTAGAACTGTGAAGTTGATCCCTGGGGAGAATACCTTGAGGATTTCCCAACCATCCCAGAGGCCACATTGGTCATCTTATAATCATTCAAGGGAAACAGTTTACAGAAGAGAACTAAGCATTTTCATTATGAATCAAACACTACAAATCTTAGTCACAAACACAATTATTCAATTCACACATTCCAATTTAAGTGCATAGGGAATAAGAAATACTTATCTATTACAAGCTACAACCAATCGATTGACTGTGGGTGTTCACCTTTCCACCCAACCATAGGCTCAGAGGCATTCACTCTTAGCGCTCTGGCCAACCCCATGCCAAGCCATGATATCACCAGGGAATTTTTTGTTATTTCTCAGAGGTCCTCTCTTTTTTGTAGCAAACCTGTGAGGTTTATCAGACGCTTCCTCAACATCAAACTCACGGTATTTTTCTTTTCCTCTGCATATCTTGGGTCGTGCGTTCCCCTCGGTGCATGTGCTCTTGTCTAGTGTCTCCCTAGCTCTCTGTAGAGCCTCACACACTCTTCCCCTCTCAAGTGTCTTTTACTTGTCTCTTTCTCTCTCTCTCTCTCTACACACACACACACACACACACACACACACACACACATATATATATATATTTTCCAGGATGGTTCTCCACCTATCATGTTCCTTTCGTCAGAAGGAAACTCGGGTCAGTCTGGTTTGCCCGACCTTGCGGTACTTCGGGCTGACATTCTTTAGTTAGACCATGCTTCCATTCATGGGGGTGGTTGATTATCCAACCACCACTCCGTCCTTCATTAACTGATTCCCTTCCTTGGGATCTAGATGAGGCTTATTATCTTAGCAAAAAGGGAACTTGGGTCATTTGAACTAATGAACCCTCTCCACAGTTTCCCCATTCTTTCCTCTAGTGATACCATGGCTGATACTTCAAGGCTTTACCCCCATAGTCAGTGAGTGGCAATCTAAATAATACATTTACATTGTTCCCATGCCATAGCATGGTGATCATGATTAATGATTAATTACAAGCCGGGGAAAACAGGGGTATTACAGTCCCCTCCCCCTTAAAGGAACATTGTCCTGAGTTTTTTTTTTCTTTTTTATTTGTTCAGTAACACCTGTCATGGCTTTCTCATTCAGTTGCTTCAGAAGTTTTGATCCTCTTTCTTGGTCAGGTCCTTTTCAGATTCTTGGCCTTCATCACATGTCTTCAATAATCTTGGACAACAAGAATATTAATCACAACTTTCATGCGTAAACATTTTATTGTTGCATAAAATTCACTAAAATTTCATAACTTAGAACAATACTCATCTGTGCAGTTCGTGGATTCGTATCCACATGGTTGTCTTCTTTTCTTGGCTCATTGTTTTTCCTGGACATACCCATTGTGTGCATGATCCCAATCAATAGTTTATAAGAATTATCAAAGTCTCATCTTCCTTGCAGTCACTCACCTTCTAGGCCCAGGCTCAGGCATACCTTTCTATGTTATACAATCCCTCGGGCGACCCATCTTGCCTTGCCAAGGCTTTCTCGCATAAGAAGAATTTCAGAGACTTCCTTGAGCCTTACAGTCGAGGCGTCCATCAGACTTGCTCTGCCGAGGCATCCCTCTGGCTTGTGTTTCCACAACAAAACATATTATAGGTGATCATGGCCTACCACGGGGTTCTCATGTCTCAACAATAGCATATTTCACACTTTCCAGCTTGGCAACCTTCATCTGTCCTCCCTAGAAAGATATTTTTCATCTCACCTGAATCACAGGTATACACAATTATGAGAAATTATCATCAATTTCAAATTCAAAATTTTCTTGCAAATTTGTTACCCACAGATTTCCACATTCCCCATTTATTTTCAAATCCGTTTTGCATAGGAACCAAGTCCACAAGTATGGGACTTTCCTTCCTATAGCAGTTTAGCTCAGCAGGCAATTGGTCTTCCTTATGGGCTTATGATATTGCCATATCCAAGACCTTGTTTCCTCCTACTACTTCATCATTCCTCAGCTAAACAAATTGTTAATTTTCATGCACATTATATTTTCAAGCAATGCATACTAACAGTCCAAGTCATTTTCACATATTCAAGGGTACAAAAAAAGAAGGAAATATTATTATTTATGTGAGCATCCTTTCAACATACTAAATTTTTTAAATACAATTCAAATATTAAATGACTTTAATCAATGTTCCAATATTCATGGCCACATTTTTTTTTGTAAATAAAAAAGGGTGTATCCTATTATTGTGCTTTTATAGTACAAAAATGCCACATGTCAGCAGTCTGCTACATGTTCCACCAAATTAGAGGAAACCAGAACAGGTGGCAAACTATGATAATTTTAAACAAAATAGTTATCCACCATCTGCCCTGCCAAATGGAAACCAGGGTAGGTGGTGGAGTCGTGTTCTGACTGAACTGTTCTATGCATCTAAGAAAAACTACCAACTAAAAAAAGAGGATTGAACTATAAAACTGCATCATCGCAGTACCGAGAGTTAGGTCGAGAGTGTGCGAGGTATCCATAGCAAAGAAATTAAACATTAGCACTTGGGGGCATGTCGTCTGGAGCACCTGTGGAAGGGCCATCCCTGGGCTAGAGCATGAAAGACCTTGTGCAGTTCAGGCAACGCTGAGTTGTCGGTGCGTTTGAGAATGCATCATAAAGCATGTCGATCCTCTGGTGCATGAGGGTGTCCCGGTGTATCTGGTCTGCCATCTGGCTCCTTAGCCCAAAGATGAGCTCGAGTTGCTCCGGATGGAAGAAAGGTGGTGGAGCATGGCATAAATAAGGGAGAGCAGTGAATGGTGTAGGCACCAAGACGGGGTGGTCCTCCACCTCGACTCCCAAGTCCTCCAGCGCAGTGACCACGACCTCCACCGCCTTGACCTCCTCCATCGTTGTACCAACTGGATCGTCTGTGTCCTGAATTGAGGCAGTAGAATCCATATGTGGGAATTCCTCTTCGATTATACATGTAGCTCCCTCCATGGCAGTCGGGGCGCTTGTGCTTGTTGGATTACGCCTAGGGGACTACATATCACCCAAGAATGTGAAGAGGAGAGATTATGGAGGAACCTAGATGGGTTCCTCTCGAATCTCCTCCTCGACATATGCCTTTGGCGGTGTTCTTGGCCACTCCCAATGTTGAGTCCAAGCTATGGACAAGGCGCGTTCCAGCCTCTGCACATGTCGTTGTCGGGCATCTAGACTATACTAGGCTAGGTCGCGCCTTGGTTTGCCTCTCTCCCTTGGCATGGCTAGGCCGAGAGGATTGATAATTCTCTGGGTAAGCGCAATAAGAATCCATTGCATGTAGGTCTCGTTCTCAAAGCTTCCAGGGAGGTGGAGCGCGAGAGAGAAATGGAGCCAACCTCGTCCGAGCGGGAGAGATAAGCCCAGGCTCGACATGACCACAGTACTGAACCCTCCTCTACATTTACTTCTTGGTGTCGCCATCAACTTCACGCAAGGGAGATATCCTCCCCGTCTCAACAGGTAGTAATAGCTGCCCTTCATTCAAGATTGAGGTGAAGGGCATCGGCCTACCATATTTATGGCTTGGGCCTGGGGCAGGCTGCATGGCCTCCCGTAGCTATGTGATACCCCATCTGGGATATTCATGGGCCACATTCATACCCAATGAACCCTTGCATTGATTTCAAGTTTGCCACACTTTATGACAAGCACCTTGCTATGGCGTGTTGGATCTTAACCAACCTCTTCACCATAGGGCTTATTTGTTCTCGTTCATTATGGCAACATGATTGTACTTCCTACTACAGATTAATCATGATCCCAAATCAACACACTTGAAACTAAAAGTTGCTCTTGAATGCACCCAAGAATTCTTCCTTCATTAGTTACCAGGGTGCCAACACTCATGGCCACCCAAATTTTCTTTTCTTTGACACCTATACAATGAAATTAAAGTATTGGAAGGTCCTCCTTCCTCAATGGAAAATCCATTGTCTTCCCTTTACTCAAACTTGCATTTTCTCAAAGTAGTTCCATGCAATGTGCTAACTATGAGGACCGTTATTCCCAATCTCCCTAGATTGGTCATTGTAACCAAGGTACGCTTTACTCATGTGTTTTCTTACAAGGATTATAACTAATCCTTAATTGACATAGAATTCCCCTCTCTGTTGCTCAGATTCTTCTTCCCTGAATCTTACCTCGCTTGGGTAGCGATAGCATACAACAACCATTCACAATTATTTGCATATGTTTAAGGTAAGAGAATCTTTTCAGAAATAATTCTTACCAAATTCCTTCATGCCTCATGCCCCATAGGTATGGACATTTTTATACCTGCTTTGGCTGCTAGCACCCTCTCTGATATTGCCTCATCAATGGTGCTTTATGGGGACTTTTAAAGTCCCTTCAACAATCTTTTAACAACCACCTTCTCATAGTCATCCCTTGCTTGTGGTTGTCCATCATTGGCAATTGTCTTTCTCAACAACTCCAATCCCTTTCTACACACGTCATCCATCATGCATATATATTAGTTGTTACGTAAATTAAAAATGCATGTATCATAGCATTTTAGTCAATAAAACATTTTCATATATGTTCCAGTATATCTTTATGCACTTCATTACATTATTCTTAATGTTTTCATGAGTGCAACACAACAATTCTCAATTATTTCTATAGTCATACAACCATCATCGCTATGGTGTCAAACATTTACCTTTCATCAGCGCACCAATTTCTCGTCCTAGAGAAAACATAATATACAACAAGAAAGGAGCTAAGAGCTCCTCCCTTTCCCAACTCCTTCTACACAGCCTGAACTTTCAGTCTAGTTGGGCTATTTTCAAAGGCCTTATTGCCTTTGTTTAATATCGCTTCAACCAAGCCTATTCATTCAAACTTACTCACTTACTTATTCTCCTCTATCTAGATGTACTTGTTCTTCATAGTTGCTCATCTAAGACCCACAATTCTGTTAAAAAATCCAGAGTTTCCACACACACACACACACACACACATATATACATGTATAGGATTGCAGCCCACTGCTCAATTTCCATCAATCATTAAGGTTGTGACTCGGTTCCCCTGACAGAGTCCTTACACAGTTCCTTCACAGGGAACTCCTTCAGCATGCAACTTCCTTAGTGCATATGCTTCATTATCTGCGATAGCCTCAACCTTGATTCTGCTTTGTCTATTTACCAAATACTCCATAAGGAATATAAACATGCATCTTTGTTATGCATCCTGATTAATTGTCCACACATATTCCTTGTTTTTCCAACTTACATCCATGATGCACTTAACCATATGCATAATCATAAATCATTTAACTTATGAGTGTTCACAATTGTTCTTATGCAGTCCTCAAATTTTTAATCATGTTTCCTTTTGTCACGATAATAGAGCATCCTTGCTCATTTACTCTTTCATTTGTCCATACTAGCCTTTCCTGAGGGAATGGAACACATTCCCCTCAAGCTATCATTCAAAACCAATATTTCATGACTCCTTCGAATAGAGTCGGCCACGCATCCATGGTATTCGTTCAATCTTGGCTAGTGTAGTTCTTACCTTACATATCACTCATCAAGGCAGCCATATTGTGCCTTTAGTATACATATATTCTTACATCATACAAGTGTGTCACTTGCATATTTAATAGCATTCATAACTAGTTGGTATTAATATCAGGCTTCATATCAAGAGGCTTCACAATGCATTAAATCCATGCACTCAATCCTATACACACCTAGCCCAAACATACATCATGCAAGCTCATTGCTTGCACCCTTTCCATGTCATACATGCACATGGACATATCAGACTTCCAGATCCTTTTCCCAAGGATCTTACTGCCATCCTTAGGACAAGTTACATAGAGATACTCAACACTGAGCCCCCCCCTCGTTTGGGAGCTTGTAGTCATTCACATGCTATCCATATGGAAGTCGAGTCAGACATAGTCATAACTATGTTCCCTTTCTATACGACAACAACTAGCAAGAAAACACCCTTTCCTCAACCTCCATAGGATTATTACTCAACTTTTAAATACAATCTGGGCAATTATAACCCTGCCCAAGGTAACATAATCAACCAATTCAGCTTCCAACTGGTCTTGGTCAACAGACCCTTTCAATCAAGGAAATCCTTTCCTAAACTCCCTCTTATAGCTATCTGAGCATCCCAAGCTATTTCCATATGGTTATCATCCACATGTGGATGTCAATATGACCCACTAGTCAACCCAAAGGTGTTGGACACCTTTTCAATCATACCTTACATCGGTCTCTCATAAATCCTTACAGTCCTATCGTATTAAGGCACTAGGTCGCAACTTCATCAACTTTTCATTCATGTTGTTATCTCCTACTGTCATAAGGTCATCCCCATCTAAAAACTCCATTAGTAGACCATACCTTACAACCCACCACAGGTTATAATATGTCTATTTTGCATGTTCAATATTTTTCCAAATGCGTTCTTATGCATAGACATGCCCTTGAGGTAATATGGACATACACTCCATTAGCATAACCATGAGCTTCTGAACTTGCTCTAGTCGATTCACTTCTACCTTCATGAAGGTTGATATCAATCTATAGGGTTCCTCTTTACTTGCTTACTGGATTGTTCCAACAAAATTTTCAGTCAGTAAATCTACCTAACCATTTCCATTGATCCTTTGATCATGAGGGGTTATACACATATACTAGTTTTAGTCCTTTATTAAAACAATAATTATCACTGCTACGGATCCTTTTTATTCATTCACATTCAAGTCTTGTCATTAGTGCTCATCGGCCTAATCCCACTCCTATAAAAGTGGCCATCATTTCCAAAAATAAAATTGTAGGCTTCCTCCGCCATAGACTAGCATGATTCAATGTCGTTGGGTAAAATCCCAACTAAATTTTAAATTTGCATCCTTTTACTCAAGGAACTTATGCAGATGATTTACGTTTGGTAGTAATATTCACAACATGCTCATCTTAGCCTTGGTAACCCAATCTTATGTCCGTACAACAACATGTACACTTGCATAGTGAAGTCAACTTCTTTATTTGGAAGCATTATCAACATACATTGTAGATTTCCAAAACATCTATCAATACTAGAAGGTTTCATTCCCCTCTTCAGTAGAGGTTTACTAAGCCTCCTATGAATGGGTAAAATAGGGTGTTACCCCTTAAGGTCCTCTAATAATATTTTATACGACTCGTGCATGAGCCCAATCAAGCCAAGTGTTGTTGCCATGCTCTGATACCAATTTTTAACACACCCGGCCATAAATACTCTTTTAAGGGGTGGGGCATCATAATTTCATTTTTCATTAATTAACCAAACCCTCCTTTCGGGGTCTCTATCATGTTCTGCTCGTCCATAGCTTTCCAACAACTGTCTCCACACCCAAAACCACACTCTAGACTGGAAGATATGTCCTTCCCAAGTTCTTTGGGCGTTCATTGGTCAGGGGTCACATGAATTCCACGTGGGTCCATCTTATACGTATCATCCCGAGTTCCTCAAGATCCTGTAGCTTCCAACACTCCTAAATCTATAGCAAAAATCCAACCATCCCTAACCGATGGATGATCTCCCTCCATGTTAACGCATATGCCTAAGGAATATTCAGCGTTTAGTGCTTCGGCATTGAGCGCCCCTTTTCTGTCTATGCATGATACCTCCCAGAGTCCCAAACTCCTGAAGTCTTGTATACTTTCCATGTGGCTTCGACCTTCGGGCCTTTTGGTCTCTCTACAATATTATACCCCAAATCCTTCGGAGTCGCGGAGTCTCGAAATCGCTCCACGTGGCTCTGGTCTTCAACGATCGATGTTTTGTGTTGAATGTCCCTTTTCGGTGTTCGGCAACCAACGTCCTATGTTTTCGGCGTTTCAGCGATCAACGATCGTCGTTGAATTTTCCTTTACCACATTATGCCCAAGCCTTTCGAACTCCCAAAGTCCCGAACACATCAACAACCATGTTGGCCAGGCGAGCACGAACTAGAAGCTGACACGCGGCAAGGGCCAGGGGTGACATGTGTCCTCAATAGGGGGTGACACGTGTCATGCTTTAATGGGAATAAAGGGTTAATAAATTGTTCGTATTCGGGTGACATGTGGCACACATAATGTGGGTCCATGTCACCTTTAATGACGTTAGGATGCCACGTCATCTCAGACTGATAGTTGTTTGGCCCTTCGATCTCACGGTCACTAAGGATCCATGTAGATCCATAGATCTACGACTCTCGTTACTTCACAGCTCTGAAGCTTACCAATTCCTCACCTCGTGAATCCCTCGAAGTGCCAAGTCTCTGAACTAAAGGATCTGGTGCCACGCATCCCCTACCTGTCAACAAATGAGATTTACTCCGTCGTTCGTGACTTCGGGAGTCTTCATGCCTTGAAGACTCTCAACCAAGTTCCTCTGGAGTGTTGAGTCTCTGGACTATAGGATCCAGCGACACATGTCCTTGATGATGGATGACTAGGAAGGGTTTTGGCCCTTTGACGCTCCGACAAAGTGCCCATTCACCATCAAGTCCTCGTTACTTCGTCAATTCGACATTTGGGAGTTTTGGAGGTGAAACACCTTTGTTCTCCCGAAGCAGTCAATGCCATAATGACCTCGGCGTAGATCTAACAGTCAGGGAGATTCCCAAGTGTCCTTATATCTACGACCCGTCATGGCCGATAAATAGATCGAGGTTTAACGTGGGGACGAGTCCCTCGATAACGGATAAATGACCGTCAGTTGTCAGTCCACCGTCAAGCCACCGACTCGACAGGTTGTCTTCGGCGCAAATGTAGTCTTTTCAATTCTTAATTCCTCGGAGCTTAGGACTTCCAAAGTCCCCAACACTTAGCTACCTTAGGACTTAACCCAGGGTTCCTAGGCCTTAGTCATATGGACCCTCTAATGAGTCTTGGGTTGTAAGATCGAATCTTAGCCGAGAGTTTTTTAAGGCCATGGGAACGAGCCTATAGTTTCTTAGGCTACCGGTTTGAAGGAAGCGCCCTCCACTCACAGAACTTAGGTTCTAACACTCGGAAAGGCACCTTCGAAGGATCAACATGATTGTAGTAGTCCGGTGGAATCTACCCCAACTCTAGTACTGTGAAGTTGATCCCTGGGAGAATACCTTGAGGATTTCACAACCATCCTAGAGGCCACACTGGTCATATTATAACCATTCGAGGGCAACAGTTTATAGAAGAGCACTAAGTATTTTCATTATGAATCAAACACTACAAATCTTAGTCACAGACAAAATTATTCAAGTCACACATTCCAATTTAAGTGCACGAGGAATAAGAAATACTTATCTATTACAAGCTACAACCAACCGATTGAATGTGGGTATTCGCCTTTCCACCCAAGTATAGGCTCAGAGGCATTCACTCTCAATGCTCTAGCCACCCCTGTGCCAAGCCATGATATCACCAGGGAAATTTTTTACATTTCTCAGAGGTCCTTTCTTTTTCGCAGCAAACCTGTGAGGTTTATCAGATGCTTCCTCAACATCAAACTCACGGTCTTTCTCTTTTCCTTTGCATATCCGGGGTCGCGCATTCCCCTCGGTGCATAAGCTCTGGTTTGGTGTCTCCTCG